>APFE030003475.1:167812-199558 GCA_000404065.3 Pinus taeda
TCGACAGTAAGCCAACCCCTTCTCCCTTTCAGTCTAGAGCCAAACTTTCAGTCACTTGTACTTCCCCTAAAGTTGATGCTACCTTATATCGTCAGGTTGTAGGAAAACTTTTGTATCTGACTCATACCCATCCTGACCTTTCCTTTCCTGTTGGCGTTATTGCTCGGTTTGTGCAAAACCCACATGAAAGTCATTGGAAAGCAGCTAAAAGAATACTTTGTTATGTTCGAGGTAGAGTTTAGTTTGGGATTCATTATAGTGTAGAAGCATCTCCTCTATTGGTTGGATTCACTGATTCCGATTGGGTTGGCGACCCTGATGATTGAAAGTCTACTACAGGTTATGTCTTCACTCTTGGTTCTGGATCTATTACATGGGCTTTTAAGAAGCAAAGTGCGATTTCTCTTTCTTTAGCAGAAGTAGAGTATCATGGCGCTGTAGAAGCTAGTGAGGAAGCCCTGTGGCTTCGTCAGATCCTGTTAGAGTTTGGTTTTCAGCAGCGATATCCGACTACACTTTGGTGTCTTAATCAAAGTTCCATTCAACTATGCAAAGATCCAATCCAACATCAGCGCAACAAACACATTGAACTACACATGCAATTTATCAGAAAGCTCATTCATGACCATGTTCTTGAAGTGCAATATTGTTCAACCGATGATCAAGTTGCAGACATCTTTACCAAGGATCTCACAGAGGCGAAGTTTACTAAACTTCGATTTATGGTTGGAGTTCAGGAAGTTGTCACTAAGGGGGGAGAGGCTCTAATGCCTCCTTCCTTCTCCTATTGTGTCATATTTGTACATCCTTCAATCCTATCCCAAGTTATTCTTAAGGGGGGATGTTAGGATATTCTAACACATAGGAAATAGTTAAGTATAACTTGGTCTAGTGTATAGTTAGGTAAAGTGTGTTTCTTTACTATGTACTTGTTGTAACTTACAATCCGACGGTCATGATATGTTCTAGACATGAAGTGATTTGACGGTTCATTCTCTTATCGGTATTACCGACACTTGATCCGTGGCTTAACACCCGGTTGGTCCATGATCTCTATTTAAAGAGCATGGAGGGTCATTTGTAAGGCGACCGTTCATGAGAAAAGCTTATGTAAATTTTCTTTCTTTTACATTAATAAATTCCCTGAAGTGGTTGTGCTGGCTTAGGCCGTGAACTGTTTCCCTCTTTGAGGGTTTTAACCATGTCAAGAATATTGGTGTACTAATCTGTGATTTGTTTGTGAGCGGTGCCCTTTGGTGTTCTTTTGAGGAACTTACCCTGTAAATTCCTACATCCAATGAGGTCAAAACCACTCTCAAACATCCTGAGTCATTTCATGGTAATGTTAATCCATTTACTTTAAGATTTTAACATTATCATGAACTGCATATGTTGACACTGAGGCCATAGGATTGAACATTAGGCTGCCACACTAAAAAAAAATTGTAATAGTTCCCTCTATCACTCCTTAACAGGCAGAGAGCAATTTTTTTTTAGGGAGCACGCCCCCGGGGCCTCTCCCGATGCACTTTGAGAGTGGATTCAACCTGGGAGGTGGGGGGGACACTCCCCCTCAACCATGGGTAGAACTATTTTCCATAAGCACTGCAGGAGATGTTATATCTTTGAGAACTGAGCTATACAAGATGAAGGTATCAAAGGAAGAAGGGATAGCCTCATATCTTATGAGGGTGTCACAAATAAGAAACCAACTACAAGAGTAAAGGGAAATAATGTCCAACAAAGAAATGACCACTGTTGTGCTCAATGCACTACCTGATGAATGGGGAAACTTTGTATCAAGCGTCTATGGCAAAAAGGAAGCCACCCCATTCAGTGAATTTTGGTCACTATGTAAGATTAAAGAAACCGAGTTGAAGGAAAAAAGCGATGTGGGATCAAATGAACAAGTTCAAGCATTTGCTGCCATGGCCAAGAGAAATGCAAAGTTTGGAAAGTTTGGTCCTCAAAAAAGAAGAAGAACGACATGTCAAAGATCCATTGCTATGGATGTTAGGAATATGGGCATTTCAAGAGAGATTGTACTCAACTCAAGAAGGGCAACAAGAAAAGAAAAGAAAGGAATGAGAGCCATATCACGAAAGAAGTAGAAGAACCTGATGAGAAGAAACCCAGGAAGGAAGAAGGGATAGATCTTCACTATTGGGACTTCTTACATTTTATGTTCAGGTACATAACAAGGAGAAGTAGGAGGTGAAAAGATGTCTACTATGGTTAAAGATTGCAGTTAGAATGAGAAGCATTGTAAGTATGACATGATGCATCATATTAGAAGCATACGATTGAAGCAGAAAAGAGCTCATGACATTATTATAGAAGCTTGAAAGGATAGCTGAAGTAGAAGTCTACATGGTTGTAGCAATCATTATGATAGAAAGAAAGTAGCTCACGATATCCTCATTGAAAGCATGTAAAGGAAACCGAAGTAGTAGTATATATGGTTGGTAGAAAGTCATCTAACATGATAAAAGTTAGAAAGAAATCATCATACATCATCATCATTAGGAAGGGGCATTTGCAGGATGAGGATAATGAAGATCCTCCATTGGAATTTTCATTAGAAGGTTCACCTCTACTTGGAAGAAGCAAATGTCTCATTGATAGTTAACATTCCACCTTATGTGAGATCCATTGTTTAGAAGGATGATGGTATGGTGACAAGGGAGTGCAACATGGATGAAGTACTTTCAAGCAATGAACGGAAGCCGCTAAAGGAAGTGTAGATGACCAAATGGAGAAAAGAGGTATGTATGTATTTGATAGATTAAGTCATGTCACCATATAGTTGCAGATAGCATGGTTGAATGCTCTATCTCATGAACGTGATAAAAAAGAAGGATCTCTTACTTTAGAAAGATGCATGAAGGCATATGCCTTGAACTAGTTCACGTATTGATAAGTTGAAATCAACATAATATCTCCTCATATGGAATATGAGGTGGATGAGAAGATGAAGGAACTATGTATAGGAATTCTTGCGAAAGAAATATGTGAAAAAAGGAAGAAGAATATGTGAAAGATGCAACTATTGAGATAAGATAAGCAATCAACCTCTGATGACTAGAAGAACTAACTATGACATCTCGATAGAGAAAGATATGAAGACCTTGATAAAGTCTATAAAGGAAGAAGACCCTTGACATTGAAATTCTAGGAGATGTGTTTATGAATGTGCAGGATGTTGATGTTGCAAGAAGCAGAGGTCATGATGAAAGGCCATCATAAAAGGTAATTTTGATTTGTGAACAACATCTGGTTGTGTTGAAACATGGCTACCAAAAGAGAGTTGTAGATGTCACCTACAACTAGTACTCATGGGAATGGATGGAAGATCCTAAAAGAAACATGATTTGGAAGAGGTAGCTATATGAAGAAAAGCTAGATGTGGACTGGAAGATAAATTTCCGATAAAAAGAAGGATGACATGACTATTGGTTCTATCCTATGATTCATTGAAGGAAAGTGATGGATGGCTGATGCCCTACGAACAAGAACTAGAAGATGAATGCTTCATAGTGAAGAAGATGAAGTTCATGACATCGAGAGGAGGAGCTCTACTAGTAGCTAATAGTACCATGATCTCCACCAAAGAGCAAATAGCTGCTGTTGGAATCAAGTGCCTAGTTAAGAGGGAGCTTGGGCAAGTCCTTGGTTAAGAGGGAGCTTGAGTAGATTCCTTTTATAGGAATGAGTATGTCCTCCCTAGTTGAGAGGGAGAGATAGACACATCATTCTTGTCTTCATGTTATGGAGAAAGAATGGAGGATTGGGTAGGCATCTGAGATTGATTTCGATACTCTTTGAGGATGTGGTAAGGCATCCAATAGGCAAGAGTAGTCGAAGAGGAAATTCCTCGAGGATGTGTTATTCCAAGATAGGAATTGTCCTAAAAGGACACACCCTTTGAACACGCAAATGGGGTGTGCCTTGAGAGACAATGATGATGGTGTCTATTAGTCATTGGTCTCGCCAGCATTGCACTCTGATCTTGTGGAGAGATAGAGCTATTAGTCAAGGCCTTTCTATGTGACAATGTTGGTTAGTATGATGAGATGCACTGGTATAAGCTAATAAGATAGCTTATGAGATGGATTACTTATCTGACTCTTCTTATGAGAATTCTTCAGTTTGAGAATGTCCAAGTACCTTGTATGAATTATGAATACCTCCCTAGTTAAGAGGGAGTATTGAAATATGTAACTAGGTTCAATCTTTCTAATGACAGATGTAATCATGATGGAAAGAGAAAAAATAAAATTATTATTTTCACTCTTGAGGCATGTGTTTCATTCTCAAGGTTATTTGATTTATAGGTCAAGCACCCATTGAGTGCTTCTAGGGCTTGTCATTGAGTCAACAAGTCAAATGAGTCATTGTCATGTATGGAAGACCCTCTTGGTCATCATGTATCAAGTCAAAGATATTTATTTGAGTTAAAATAGAGTCAAAGACCCCCTCCAACAGAAGTCGTCCTTTAGTCAAACAAGTTGGCCTACATAAAGTGACAAGTCGGCCTTCAAGCAGTGACATGAAGTTTATATATACAAGGAAGTCGATCACCCTTGAGAACATCAATTCATCATCCAGGAAGTGTGAGAGAGAAGGAGAAAGAAGTCTATTGTGCCTAGAACTCACAAGAAGAAAATTGAGCTAATCATGAACTATTTTAGGGCTACTTTCCTCCACATGTATGAAAGAATCTAGGGCAACCTTTTGTGGCAGCGGGATCAAGAATTACAGTCACTTCAAGAAGCAAAACAAGGTATCAAAGGATCGGTTTGCAAAGACGATTTATCAAGGAAGAAAGATTAACCCAAGTGAGGAAGAGAAGATTCACAAATATGCCCTGAACTACCCACATGTGTGAAACCGCAGAAATTACGGGCAGGCTGAGAATTGCAAACTTGTAATAGAGGCTGAGATTTTGAAGAGGAGCCGAAGTTTGAAGGAGTAAGGCAAGTTTGACTGGCAACCTTTAGAAGGAAACCTCATAAGAAGGAGGTTTGACTTGGTCTTGGAAGGGTCATAGGTCTTGGAATTCGTCATTTGAAGTTCTATAAGAAGAGAAGCGTTCTTGTGGATTTTCCTCTCAAGAGGAGAGGTTTTAGCCCTCGCTGATGGCCTATATCTTGTGTCCTCTTGTTTCATTGTTCTTTATTGTTTCGTAGCTGTTTGATGATAAGAACACTAATTATAATCAAGCAAAGGAAGAAGCTAATCAAGTTAAAGTAAAACACATCACAAGCAGTTATCAAAGTAAGAGAAATTACTTAATCTCGCTGCCCCTAGATTTCTCAACACAATAAACCAACCTTTAAAAAATACATGAAATAATTAATTTTTAATGAAAAAAACTATTTCTAAGATTTAAAACCATGATTCCAAACTAATAGTGACAAAATATGCAAAATTTGTTCATCTATATACTGTGTAATGATGAATATATCAAAATGGCACCGAGTGCAATACATATCGATGACAAAATACATAATTGATAAGGCTCTAAATGGCGTCTAGAGTCCAAAAGCAATGTTACAAGATATGGGTCCAATGGCCCACTACAAATCTACATATCAATGATCAACATGATCACTCCTCATTGTTGGAAACACTGAGAGGGGGGTGAATCGTTATTTCTTAGCAATTAGTATATTTTTAACTTCACAGAGCATTAATTGTTATTAGCATTAGATAAACTTAAATACTCATCAACACCATTCAATAATGCACAATAATAGAGATAGTAGACAGATTTTTAGGTGGAAACCCCTTCAGGATAAAAACCACCGAATGGTTCTTAATATTTGTCTTTCAAAGACTTACATTAAGTTTTCAGCTCCAAACCCCTGATTTACAAGCTCCAACTTGTAGGACGCTCCAACGCCTTGTTTACCAACTGCAACTAGGAGGATGCTCCAACACCTTGGTTTACAGGCTCCAACCTGAAGGATGATCTGACACCGTGTTTACCAGCTAAAACTAGACAAACGCTCCAACGTCCTATGCAAGCTCCAACTTGCCTTAGCACCACCATGCCGCCCTTAAGTGTTCTCCGACTACAACCTGAAGGAGACTCCACTCTCTTGCCTTGCACCACCTTTCTACCCTAATTAGTCGACGGAACACCTTTCACAATTTTTAGACTGGATCCACTTGCGCGCAAAATCAATATAAATGAACTGCAATATTGTCTTCGTCAATCTGCACATCAACCCTAGCACTGAAAATTCTCGTGTTCATCAACTATCCATGCAAACAATGATCTTGCTCAGTGTGCCACTGTTAAATCCTAGTTCTTCTCAAACACAGTAACTAATCTGACTGCTCCACAACTATCAATACATAATTCTACTTCTGCTTAGATTGTACTGCAAAACCCTAGCTGTCATAACAACGAGTCGTACAATGTTGTCATATCATTGTCATCTCCGTTATCATAGCTATCAAATCACAATCATCATTATCAACTCATGTCACAATAATATAGAACACTATTGCTACATATACTGTCATAACTATCACACATCAAAGTTACTGTTCACCAGGTCACTTATCATAATCAAAGGTCACTGTCATAGTCAAAGGTCACTGCCATAGTAAAAAATCACTGTTACATCAAGTGTTACTATTACATCAGGGGCACTGTCATCTCAAGATCAAGGTTACTAACACACATCAAAAGTCACTGTCATACTGCCTTGAGATACTGTCATACATCAATACTGCCTACAAGGTCATTGTCACAAAAATGCTGCGTGTCATTGTCATGCATAAGTAATTCTTAGATTAAACACCTCAATAATGCACTTTACTCTCTCAAACCCTAATCTATTAATGCACCAGTATAAGCATGAACTCTTGTCACAACTGTAATGTACGATCTTAGTTGTAGCAATATATCCAACGACACTTGTAATGATAATACATGGTTACTGTCAGTTCACTGTTGTACTACTAGATCAATGTTACTGTCAAATGGATTGTAATCATACTTACTGCCATATGAATGCCTCCAAGTCACCGTCATATTGTCATTTCATAGTCAAGTCATGTCATGTATCATTGTCATTATTGTGTCACATGTCACTGTCATACTAGGTCAAGGTTCACTGCCATATGAATCATATGTAGATGTCTGTCATGCAACAAAGTCAATGTTTACAAGAACACTGCAGCTGTTGTGATGTAACAAGGTCAGTATATACTGGGTCTATCAGGGTTCTATTTCTGATGCTTTTGTCTTTGCAGTGCCATATTCAAATAGGTAGGCTTGAGTTGTATCACTAGCACATATAGATCTATACATAACCTTGAAGCTTCACAAATTTGCATTAGAGTATATTAGATTTAAGGATAGACCACAACACTTCAAAGATAATCACCATGGTCAATGAGAGTGTCAGAACCGAGAAGAAATATTCTTCCTTGTTTTCAATCATCAAATCTTGATCAAGTGCCTTCTAATGATGTCAATTTTTTTTTTATTGTAAAGCAGAGCTTTCAATGATGAGACTATGTAACCCTTGCCAGCATAGAATTCTTATTACTTAGCCTCAGAACCAAGATCAATGAAGGATCTCAAAATATTCTCGAGGCTGAGTGCCTTGACAACTTTCAAGTGCATACAGTTCAAAGAAATACTTCTGTAATTTCCAAGGCAGACCAACTATAACAAAACCCTTATGCAAGTTTCCAAGGAGAGTCACGCCACAAGAGACAATGAAACTTCTTCGCTGGTGTTTATTTTTAATGTACCTTGCAAACACATTGACATCAGGAGTACATCATCCGATGTGTGGTACATAGACAGCGGGGCTTCCCGCCATATGACAGGTGCACGAGAGTTCTTTTCAGAGCTTGCAGAGAGGGCACTTGATATTGAGATTGTACTAGGAGATGACCACATTGTGAGAGCTATTGGTGGGGGACTGTGACCTTTGAGAGGGATTCTTTGTCTCCTTTGAAGGTCATAGATGTTTTGTATGTTTCGGGGATGAAGAAGAACTTGATTTCAATGTTTGCTAGGGAGGAGAAGGGGTTTGTGTTAAGTTATGGTATGTTCTATGCTTATAATAGTTTACTTTTTTTTCTTATTATATTACATAGATTAGCAATCACATGTACATAAAGTAAAATGTAGATATAACATTAAACGATCGACAGAAAACAAGCCAAGACAAGAGGCAGAAGATGTGGCGGCTAGCCAGGGACAAACCCCACAATGTGTGGGGAAACCCTTTGATTAAATCTTCTTTTATCTTCAATAATTTAGTAGAGAGAAATAGTACAATAAATCTGATTCATATCAGCAGTAGCAAACCCTAGATCAGCAACATTAGCATTAGCGGCTTCATTATCAAACTGGGGCAGACGATATCTCACAAACTGACCATCGGATGACTTCATTCCACCACCAAAAGTTGCGGCTTCTAGAGGAGGTTCAGGTGAACTTACAACGTAGTTCAGATGAGGAGATCTTCTAGGCCACGCAGGTCAATCTTTACTTCTGTAGTTGCAGCTTCAGTTTCAACAGTTTCCGACTTCAAACTAGGGTAGTCGATATCTTGCAAACCGTTCATCGGATTGACTTCATTCCACCACCAAAATTTGCGGCTTTCAGAGGAGGTTCAAATGAACCTATAGTGCAGTTCCAAAGAGGAGATCTTCTAGGCCACGCAGGTCAATCTTTGGATCTGCAGTTGCAGCTTCAGGTTCAACAGCTTCCGGCTTAACATGTGTGAGAGAAAGACCCATTTCTGCGCAATAGAGAAGAGACTCATTTCTGCCCAGTAGAGAGAGAGAGATGTGATTAGATGAGTGAGTGCAAATGAGGAAAAGTCCTCTTATATTTATACACAACGTTGGTGTTTGAATAAATGCGACTGTTGGGCTTCTGAGCCTACATGAGTTGTAGGTCGGCTTGATAATAATTCCATAATCAAAATAAAATCATATCTCCATGAATACTTATCGGAATCGGATGATCTTTATATCAATCCCACACCTCTCGACGAGAGGAATCTAATAAAATTATTATTAGCCATGAATAAGATGACCCACATGAAGTTTTGCCTTGGTTGCCAATTTTAACAGTTTGATGTCACTTTCTCAGGAGGACCAGTATTGATGCATCCCAGGGGAACTTCCATCACTTCGGCCAAAGTGATTGGAGTCCACTCTGGGAAACTATACAGGTTCAATTTTCAGTTAGCACGAGCATTGGTGAGTAGCACATCTTGTAGCACTCCCACTAGTACCACTAGTAGTAGAGACTTGTGCGAGTTATGGCACTAGAGGATGGCGCATATGCATCATGGAACTTTGACAGTACTGAGGGAGATCACTACTGGAGTTTTTGATTTCAGTGTTGAGCATTATGAGGTCTGCAGAGGGTATGCTTTGGGTAAGTACACCAAGTTACCATTCCCAGCGAGTGACAACAGATCTACAGGTATACTAGACTTGATTCGTACTGATGTTAGTGGTCGTATGTGTCATGTGTCTTTAGGGGGTTTTGAGTATTATGTTATATTCATTGATGACTACTCTAGGAGGACTTGGATATATTCCCTGAAGACCAAGGGTGAGGTCTTCAGTTGTTTTAAAGAGTTCAAAGCTCTTGTGGAAAAGCAGACAGGTAGGAAGATTCAGACCTTGAGGTCAGACAATGGTGGTGAGTACACCAATAGTGGGTTTTCTAACTGCTGTGCACAGGAGGGCATTAGGAAAGAGTTCACGGTTCCTTACAACCCCTAGCAGAATGGGGTGTCTGAAAGGAAAAATAGAGCTATTGTTGGGGTTGCCTTTGTTTTTGTTGGTTGAGGCCTACAATACTATTGTTTATCTTTAGAACAGGAGTCCTCATAGAGTATTGGGGAATATGACTCCGGAGGAGGCTTTCACTGGAGAGAAGCCTCATGTGGGACATCTTCGTATCTTTGGATGTCTCACATATTCTTATATCCCCAAGGAGCAGAGGACAAAGCTGGAACCCATGGCAGAGAAGGGTATCTTTATGGGCTACAACGAGACTTCGAAGGCCTATTGAATCTTCATTCCTTCTAAATGGAGAGTGGTGATTAGGAGGGATTCGAAGTTCGAGGAGGAGAGGGCCTATCGGAGATCACGGGAGTATGACGAGAGAGAGTCACAAACTTCTTCTCAACGGGGAGGTTAGGTACAGGGAGCAGGGCCTCAGGGTTCTAGATCGACTTGTATAGGAGGTACTTCAGTGTCAGTGACATCTGGGGTACCAGTGGCGAGTTCACCGAGCACTTCTTTAGGGAGTCCACTGGTACATAGTTCACATGGTACTTCAACTGACATAGGCACAGGGGCCAGTACAAGTTCTTTGAGGACAGGTGCTGATATAGGCACACCAGGGTCAGTTGGCAGACCTTTAGGTTCACTAGACTGGGGGGCAGAGGATGAGGTTCCCCATGGGGAAGCTTCTTCAGGGAAGAGGAGGCCCAAGTGGCTTCAAGACACCCTGAAGGAAGTGGTGTTCGTTGGTCCTCCGAAGATGGTGAATAGGGAGAGTGTGCCACCTGAGCAGTTTTGCAGTTATGTAGTCAAGGCTACCAACAATTTTGACTCTGAGCCTACTAGCTATGAGGAGGCTGCCAGCTAGGAGGTACAAAGTGAGCCTATGGTGGAGGAGTATGCCTCTATCATTAAGAACAATGTCTGGGAAGTGGTGCCTAGGCCTGAGGGCAAGTCAATTGTGACTTCCAGGTGGCTCTACAAGATCAAGCATGTTGCGAATGGCATCATTGAGAAGTTCAAGGCAAGGTTTGTGGCTAGAGGGTTCTCATAGATAGAGGGAGTTGACTATGACGAGACCTTCGCTCCCGTAGTTCGGTACACTTCTATTCAGTCCCTTATTTCTATTGCTGCAGAAACGGGTTGGCAGATCCATCAGATGGATGTGAAGACCACAATTTTGAACGGAGTTATAGAGGAGGAGGTGTATGTTGAGCAACCACAGGGCTTTGAGGTACTTGGGCGGGAGACCCATGTATGCCAGTTGAGGTGAGCACTCTACGGACTTAAGCAAGATCCGAGAGCTTGGTATTCGAGGATTGATACTTACTTGCAGCAGATGGCTTTCACGAAGAATGCTGCAGATTCAAACCTATACTACATTGTTGTAGGGGATGATCCGCTCATTCTTGTGCTGTATGTTGATGACTTCTTCATTATTGGGGCAAAGAGATTGATTAGTGGTTGCAAGGAGGATCTTGCTATGTAGTTTGAGATGAAAGACATTGGGCTGATGCATTACTTTTAGGGGCTTGACGTGTGGCAGGAGGAGGGGCATATCTCTCAGGGGCAGGGGTAGTATACTGTGGATGTGTTGAGCGGATTTCACATGGCAGACTGTAGACCCATGTCTACACCTATGATCACGAACTGGAAGAAGCTTCATGCTTTAGATTCTAGTTTGGTGGATCCCACATTGTATAGGCAACTTATTGGGTCGTTGATGTATTTGGTCAACACTAGGCCAGATATATGATTTGCAATGAACACACTTAGCCAGTTCATGGTTGAGCCTAGGAGGGTGCACTGGGTAGTTGCAAAGCACATTCTTTGCTACATGTAGGGGATTGTTGATTATAGTGGACTATAGGCGGGGAGATGGAGTGAGGTTGGCAAGTTACCTAGATTCAGATTGGGAAGGGTGTGCTTCTGACGGGAAAAGCACTTCAGGGTGTAGCGTGGGATTGGGTTCGGTAGTTGTGTCGTGGTTCAGTGGAAAGAAAAAGTCAGTTGTTTTGAGTTCTTCTGAGGCTGAGTATATCGCTGTTAGCTAGGCTAGTTGTGAGGCCATTTGGCTTCGCAAGTTGTTGTATGACCTATTTGATCAGGAGTTGAGATCGATGGTTATTCATTGTGATAATTAGAGTTGCACTAAACTCACAGAGAATCTAGTGTTTCATGACAGGTCAAAACACATTGACATCGGATATCATTTCATTAGGGACTATGTTCAGAAGGGGGTAGTGAAGTTGGAGTATATACCAACACATGAACAGGTGGCCGATGTTCTCACGAAGTCCTTGCCAAGAGGCAAGCATGTCCATTTCAGGGAGAAGATGGGTGTGGTGAGAAACACTTTCCTTGGTAAGAGGGAGTGTTGATTTTTAATGTACCTTAGACAAGTGGTTTCCCATGGGTTAGTCTCTACCTAGGAAAAAGTGTCTAAAATAATTATTTTCCTAAGTGTGACTTTATAAAGTTAAAGTGATTTTATAAGTGGTAAAGTCAATGTTAAATTATAAAGTGAAAAGTGACTTTAGACATAAAGTACAATGTAGGTACTTTATTTAATGGGTGAGTTAAAAAATAGAAAGTGAGAATTAAATGCACATTTATTCTCATCCTTTGATCTAAATGAATCTGAGCCATTAGATCTTAGGGTTACCCAAAAGTCATTTAGGGAAACAAAATGGGGAAAAGAAAAGAAAGATTGTATTCATTCTTCGTGAGCAGATTGTAGAAAGGAGGCTGAGAACTGGAGAAAAGTTCTGAAGGAGAAATTTGTTGCAGCAAGTTGAAGGAGTGATTTCTTGGAAAGATGGGCGCAAAAATCGAGGCATAGAAGACAATAGAAGGTACAATACGTGTTAGCTCCAATCTTCGCAGCCTGTCACTAGGGATCATAACGGGCTCTTTCTATGTCTGGTTTTCAGAGATGTTTTGCACATGATATTCAACACAAAACATTTCACAAGTGTTTCCATCAGAATAATATCGAAAAAATATTTCCAACGGTATATCACACTCCCGTAACCGGTTTCTGGATCAGAAGATATGATCAAAATGAATGAGTGATTCTTGGTTATGCATGTTTTGAGGTCAGTTGCTGCACACAATGACAAATTTAGTACAAGATCAGTTTTTGAAATAATGGTATGGAATTTTTCAAAAGTGAAAGAAGTTTTTGTCCATCACATACCATATAACAAAAAGCTCTTTCAGTTTATTCACAAGGATCATGAATTGGGATATGTGACTAGACCTTTACAGCTCATTTTCACAGATTTAAATTTTTAATGATTTTCTATTTTAGAGATGATTTTGTGGCACGGCTTATGAGCAACTGGAAACGAATTTCCAAAATTTGAGAGAGGTTTTTCTCCAGCATGACCTTATGTAAAAACCCTTTTTCAGTTTTGTAACAGGTGCTATGGTTTAGGAGATACGAGTTCATCTTCAACACCTATTTTCAGAAATTCGACCCAAGTTTGATGTAACTAATTCTATTTTGAAGAAAATGGTTGAGCTCAATTCCCATAGTACAAGGATGAATAAATGTATATATTTTATGAATTTCATAGTGTAGAGGTTGGACTTTAGTAGAAGGTTGGACTCTTGTGAAAGCTTTGAGCATCATTGTACATTCATCTCTGCAGTTTGGCAAGGAAATAGACCAGGGTTTGCAGCATTTTGTGGGATTCTTGTGGCAAGGTGATTTAGTATTGTTTCTTTTTCTGTAATTCAAGTTATCATGTGTTTATGTATGCCATTATCTCTCTTTTTCAGCTTAACTAAATGAATCAAGTATAAAGGTGGAAATCATTGATGTGCAGTGCTCTACCTCAGGGTTTGTTTAGCTTTTCGTGTTTTCTACTATTTGAAGAGGATCCTTGATACTTTCATGCTCTCTCCAACTCCTCACCAGTCTTAAGAATCTCCATTTCACTTATTTCAAAGTACTAAAGCATTTGCCTACCTCGCCCCACAGAAATCTCTGCAAGACTGAGTTCATTCTCCGGACCCAAAACTGCCTTTCACTTTTGATCTAGCAAACCTACATAAAACTCGATCAAACTCTTCTGAGCATATACCTAGCCTAAAATTAATTTTTACATTAGCCATCTCAAGCCTCATTTGCTATATTTTCCTGAGATTGACAAGGAGAAAGCCCTCTCCCGACCTGGTAGGGCTAGCTACTAGGTTAAGTGTGGTTTGATGTTACCCTAGACCTGCCTTTCTCAGCCTGAGGTAGATTTAGGCCCTAACATAGTGGCAACCATATTGGGGAAGAGGTGATAGATCTTCTCCGGGAAAGATTATTCAAGTTGCAGATTTGATTGCTAATGGTGGAGTCTGGACAACAGTCAGACACATATGATGGCTGAAATCATCTACCTGGCGACTCCACTGTTTGAAGTCTCGAGTTCAAAGTTTTGATGGTGGCTCCACTGGCTAAATGAAGGACTCAGATGTTGCTTCTATTTGTTCAAGGTATTCATGTATCGATTTTTCTAATCTTCCTGATTTTCCTATCAATTACCAAAGGATGCATACATTTTGAGTAATGGCCCTAAATTCAATGGGGAAGATCTGATTTTGACTCTAGAACATATAGAAAATTTTAAAACATTTGTGGAAATTCTTAGAGTTAGAAAGGAAGATGTCTTCATCAGGTTGTTCTTTGATTCTTTTCAAGGCAAATGTAGAAAATGGATTGAAGATTTTCCTATCAGATCTATTAAGTCCTTTGCAGATTTTTGGCATATCTTTCTTGAAACATGGATGGAGAAAGAGGAAGAATTCAAAATAGAGGTGCCCTCTATTCAAGGTTTTAGAGAATGGGAAGATATGTGCACAGATGATGAGGTAAATGAGAACTTTGCTTCATCTATTTCTTCTTATCTGAAATCCTGTCGATGCAACCTTGAAGTTAAGCTCAATTTTTTGCAAGAGTTTGCCATCAAAATTGAAGGAGGTCTAACTGAATTGGAGACCCAAATACAGTCCCAGGATTTGGACTGTCGAGTCCTATTCTTTGGGGACCTTTTTCAGCAGAAGGAACAGAAGGTAAGGCTGCCCGTGTGTTTGCATTGATAGTTTGCAGTTGGAAGCATGTATTGAGGAGTTGGGGGAGCAAACAGAGTCTGGTTTTTTCGATCCTATTGCAGCATACATGGAATTTTTTTTTAGTTTGAATCATAGATCAGACTGTGTTTTACACAACCAGACTCATTGTCTGCATGTATGGCTGTCAACATTTACATTTGTGTCCTGGTTGAAGCACTTTCAAGCAACATCCTTGTCACAGTTACCTGATTGGTTGATATGGAATTACAACATTACTTGATCCATCAATTTTGCAGCAAAGTAGGTTAGATTTGTACATAAATACGCTGCCTGAGGCAGCATTTCAGTTTTCGGTATTTGTTTATGTACAGGTTGTAGTATGTATATTTTTTTGGATTGGTATGAGTTGTTTTGGGTTTGCAGTTGTTTGATCGTATTTCCCAATGGATGAGGCACTTGGTCTATGGTGTTCTTGACACCTCCAAGGAGTTTCCATCCCCAATAGGGCCGATGTTAGTTCCAGTCTTTGCAGTATGTCACCAGGGATCAAAATGGGCTCTTACTATGTCTGGTTTTCAGAGATGTTTTGCACATGATATTCAACACAAAACATGTCACAGGTGTTTCCATCAGAATAATATCGGAAAAATATTTCCAACGGTATACCACACTCGCATAACTGGTTTCTGGATTAGAAGATATGATTGAAATGAATGAGTGATTCTTGGTTATGCATGTTTTGAGGTCAGTTGCTACACACAATGACAAGTTTAGTACAAGATCAGTTTCTGAAATAATGGTAAGGAATTTTTCAAAAGTGAAAGAGGTTTTTGTCCATCACATACCATATAACAAAAATGTCTTTCAGTTTATTCACAGGTGTCATGAATTGGGACGTGTGACTAGATCTTTACAACTCATTTTCACAGATTTAAATTTTTAATGATTTTCTGTTTTAGAGATGATTTTGTGGCACGGATTACGAGCAACTGGAAACGAATTTCCAAAATTTGAGAGAGGTTTTTCTCCAACATGACTTTATCTACAAAAACCTCTTTTAGTTTTGTAATAGGTGCTATGGTTTAGGAGATACAAGCTCATTTTCAACACCTATTTTCAGAAATTCGGCCCAAGTTTAATGTAACTGATTCTATTTTGAAGAAAATGGTTGAGCTCAATTACCATAGTACAAGGATGAGCAAATGTATATATTTTATGAATTTCATAGTGTAGGGGTTGGACTTTGGCAGAAGGTTGGACTCTTATGAAAGCTTTGAGCATCATTGTACATTCATCTTTGCAGTTTGGCAAGGAAATAGACTAGGGTTTGTAGCATTTTGTGGGATTCTTGTGGTAAGGTGATTTAGTATTATTTCTCCTTTTGTAATTCAAGTTATCATGTGTTTATGTATGCTATTATCTCTCTTTTTCAGCTTAATTAAATGAATCAAGTATAAAGGTGGAAATCATTGATGTGTAGTGCTCTACCTTAGGGTTTGTTTAGCTTTTCATGTTTTCTATTGTTTGAAGAGGATCCCTGATACTTTCATGCCCTCTCCAACTCCTCACCAGTCTTAAGACTCTCCATTTCAATTATTTCAAAATACTAAAGCATTTGCCTACCTCTCCCCACAGAAATCTCTGCAAGGCTGAGTTCATTCCCTGGACCCAAAATTGCCTTTCACTTTTGATCCTGTAAACCTACATAAAACTCAATCAAACTCTTCTGAGCATATACCTAGCCTAAAATTAGTTTTTACATCAGTCATCTCAAGCCTCATTTGCCATATTTTCTTAAGATTGACAAGGAGAGAGCCCTCTCCCGACTTGGTAGGGCTAGCTACCAGGTTAAGCGTGGTTTGATGTTACCTTAGACATGCCTTTCTCAGCTTGAGGTAGATTTAGGGTCTAACAATATGAACAACATTTAATGCTGTGAGTTGCACGCCGTTTGAGAGAAGTTTTGAGATTTAAAAAAATCCATACAGCCTGTACAGTGGTAAGGAAATCCGTATAGTCTGTACGGAATCCGTATAGTATAGTCCGTATTTGTACAATACATATTTTCAGCTTCAAGTGGGCATGCAAATCGAGGCAAAGTGGGCATGATTTTCAAGGAGTTTTGGGCTGAAGAGATGAGTTGTATTTTGCTGTTTTGTTTTGTCTACAAATGTTTTTTTCCTGAACTTGAAAGATAAATAAGTTTGAAGACCTCTCTAACAGGTTTTCCCCGAAGAAAATTGAAGGGGTTTTGCTTGGGTCTAAGTTGACCAAAATCTATGTGTATTTTTATGTGTTGTTGGTCTTTTTATGTCCATATTTATTTTCAGCATGTGTTGACAGTCCCGTGTGCTTTAATCTGAAAATTTCATTTCCAGAATTCTATATGTTGAATGTATGTTTATGGGAAAGGGCATTTTAACTGAATGGGAGTGATAAGGCGAAATTAAAACCGGGTTGGGATTGTAGGAAACTTTTTAGTCATCAAATTTCAACAGCTCGAACCTTAGGAACAAAGTTATTGCCTTGGAGGACTGAAACCACAAAAGAAGATAAAGAGATGACACAATTGGCAAATCCACACTTTAGATTGGTCTATTAATTGCTCATAAATTTGCTCTTGAGGAAGGCTGAGACCTTCTCCTTCAATGATAAGAGTAGCACATATATAGAGAATTAATGGAGTTGTAGAGAGATGAACTTTTATGCATAGAAAGGTCGTTCAACAAGGGCTGAAAAAAAGGAAGAATTGCTTCCCCTGTAAAAGTATTGCCAAGCGAAATCCATATCAAAACAGTGACAAAAAACAACCTTCCAGAATACCCTCTTCTTTTGATCTTGTACTGTTCTATAGGAGTCGAAGACATTTCAGACAAAAATCGCTTCATAAGATATGTCATTTAATCCATGTCCGAGATAGTACAAATGGAACCCTTTAAATAGTTTTTGAAGGGTCATATGAAGACATCTGATAAGTTTTTTGGAGGGAGATTTTAATGATTAAAACTTAAAACAATTGGACGGACAAACTCCTTTTGGGTTTTGACTTTTGACTTTTAATTTGTCTTTAAAAGAGAAAACCCTCCCTTGCCCTCGAAAATATTCACAATTAAGCCTTTCTCCACAAGATATGCTTTTTTAATTCTTGGTGAGGGGCCGCTTGACATGATCATTTGTTTTGGCCAAGGAATAGGTGCCACATCTTCACCCTTTGGGGCTTTTGCCCACAAGTTGGGTCCATTATCTTCAAACGGGCATAACTCACAAACCGTGAGGGCTCTCGGGGCATGCCACATACCACCGAAGTCAGCTCGACGAGGATCTCCAAGGAAAATTCAGTGATTTGCTTCTTAAAAAATCTCCAACAAGTGTGAAGTCAACTCGACGAGGACAATCCAATGGCGAGGATCTCCAAGGAAAATTCAATGATCTGCTTTGTCAAAAACCACCAACAAGTGCAGGGTATGTCCATCATCCAAACCTTAGAGCTAGGGTTTCTAGCCATCCTTTCATTGGAGCTTCCAATTTAATTTAATCTAAACATATATCAAGAGTTTTCATCAATGAACGTTGGCATCAATGACAACAACATTCAACAATCTTCCCCTTTGTCATTGATCGCAACACACGTACTCCCCTTGCAATCATTGCTCCCCCTGACTTCATGCGTTGATCTCATTCTCCTGATTTCTTGGCTCCTTTGACATCAATGGCAAAGGATGACTCCCCCTGACAATCTGCCTGCTTTTCCTTTCCTGTAACATGCCAGTGCTCCCCCTGACCAATTGTCATCCTCTGTCTTCCTACAAGATGCCTGTAAGTGTCGAAGTGCCTTCCTCAGTACTTGTTGCAACAACCTGTCTCCCCCTGATATGCTGGGCTTTAAATGGTTTGCCATAGCTGATTTTACTTATCAATATAAATCCACGACATGGGACCTTTTGTGATTCTATCTTGCCAAAATTGCTCCATTGAAACTGCTCATAATGTTGAATGCCATCCTAGAGACTTCTTCATATTTGCCAATTGTTAACCTATCAAAGATAGATCTTCAAAAGCATAGTTGCTGCTGCATAGACTCCCTCTTTTTCAATATTTAAAGGGAGTCAATATGTTGATCTTTCCAGAATAATGTGTGAACCAACTCTCCGGCTGGATCATCCTGAACTTCAACATATTCCATCGGAGATTCATCATGCCCTTTTGAAGCATGACTGCTGAGAATTTCTCATTTGCTTGGTCTTAGGGTTATCATTCATAGAAGATTCCATCTTGTACTTGCAATTGCGAGCTATGTGCCCATAGTTATGGCATTTGTAACATTCAATGTTGGGCCTGAATGATTGAGCTAGTGACATGTACTTTCTGCTAACGAGGTTTGTTTGAAATCTATTTTGCGATCTAGCAAGCCTACTTCTAGGGTTTTGATAACGTCTTTGATAATCACACCTGTCATACATTCTACAACCCCTAGCTGTATGCCCATAGTTAGAACATAAAAAACAATATCCATTTAATGCGCTAAGGTATCTGGATGTGTTGTCTGTCTTGTGGATCTTTTAAAGTCTTCCTTCTTTGGAGGAGGTGCAGCGTTTTGTTGATTTTTTCTTGGAGGTATAGTATTTTTAACCTTCTTCTGTCCTTCATTTTGATTTCGCCTCTAAGGGTTCCTGTCATCAATCTTGTGGTTTGGGTACTTGGAGCTTGCACCTTTGTCGCATGGGACCTTTCCTGCTTTTTTTTTACCTTCATCTTCAATTTAGCCATGTCATTATTCTTCCTTTCTTCATCCAACAATCTCTCCTTCTTGAGCTTTCTATTTTAGATAGGGCAGCGTCAAGTTCGCCTTGCTTTTGATCAATATCTTCTTGAAGCCAAATTTTAAGATTTTCCTTCTTTCTTCAAATTCTTCTACTTGTAGCTTTAAAAGAGTGACATATTTTGCTTCTCTGTTAAGAACTTATATTTGTTCTTTCTGACTTTCATTTTCTTTCTTGAGCCTGTCTACTTTTGCAACAGTTGTATCCAGCTCCTTTTGCTTTTGGCTGATTTCTGACTCATGCTTTTGAACAAATTCTTCTAATCGACCTGTCAAGATTTCCTGATTCTTCCTTGCTTCCTGTACTTGATGCCTTAGAAGGGAAACCTCTTGTTCGAGTGTCTGGTTTTGCTTCCCTGTTTTTCTTAGGTCAGATACGATGTTGATCAATTTTGCCTCTACATTAATTACTCCTTTTTCTTTATTGTCAGATTCTTCGACTGGAGAACGATCTTCATCATCATCTTGACTTACATGCTTTTGACCTTCAAAGAGATCTTGAAGTTTCTCCCAAAGATGTTTGGCTGCTAAGCATTGACCAACTTTTGATTTCACAGTGTCTGGCAGAGTAGTAAGGATTAGATTAATGGCTTTTTTATTGTACCCTCTAGATTCGTTGGTAGATATTTCTCCACAGACAATAGAGTGTCGTACGTCATATTAGTGAGCCTGCAAATAAGCTTACATTCTTCCTTTCCAAAATTCAAAACCTAATTCATTGAATATAGCAATTGGATTAATCAGTTTCTCTTCATCAACAATAATAGGATCTGAAATTATTTCAATACCTGGAACTTCCTTTGAATGCTTGGCGGCTTGCTTCTTTGGTTTTTCCATCTCTGCACTCTGAGATCTGTCTTCCAGCGGTTAAATTTGTTGAAGGAAATGTGACTAGGATTAGTCTTCATATATGTAATTTTGATATTTGTACTTATTCAAGAAAGGAGAAATTATTTTGATATTATTTGTCAACTAGTTTCTTGCTCTTTGAAAATAGGTCAAGCACATTTTGAAGTGCTTTTAGAGAGTAAAAGTCAAAATGTAATTATGATAAGACCCTTTGAGGGCATGCTACATCATGTATGACATCATACAAGGTCATGGGAACACCTCCAAGACAAGTCAAGTCCTCTACTAGCATTAATGAAGTCTCCAAGCATCAAATAATGAATATAAATGAATTAAAGGGCAATTTGTCAAGTTGGCCTAAATGACAGTCATGTCGACTTAAATAGGAGGGACAAACCTCTATTTATAAATGTTGTCCACTCCTCAAAAGGACAACGAATTCACTCTGAAATCTGCGAAGGAGTAAGGTAAGAAGAAGACAAGGGAAGAAGCCTCCAAATCAGTGCGAAGAAGAAGGAAGAGACACCAAAGGTTTAAGGATTGTTGTAGGTCTAAAGGACAGTCACACATGCGAAGAAGGAAAGGGTCTACCTGCTACTGTAACAACCCTCTACCACATATATACAAACTTCATTGTTTGGGTATAGATGATAGGCTTAAATAACCTCCTACTCAAGCAAGAAAGAAAGGGAAGAAAGTGAAGTGAATAGGGCTACTCTGAAGCATATAACAACCACACTTGTGAGAAAGACAAGGAACAACCTGCAGTCATCACAACAGCACTGTGACAGACATATATATCTCTTTGTTGAAGGCTCAAACTAGGCTTGCAAAGCCTCTCTCTCAAGCGTGGAAGAAGGGAATCCAAGCAAGGAAAGTATAACATAGTTTTTGGAGGAGAAAACACTCTCACGTGTGAAGGATTAGGGCTTCATTCTTGCTGCCCTAAGTCTACAACAGTCGCTGGAAGAACTGCTGGAGGGAAGAAGACAAAAGTGCTACAAGAAGAATCTATCTTGAAAAGACTTGACTTGTGCTTGGAGGATCTCATTGTTAGGGGTCTAGGGTTTGGCATTGATCAATAAGAAGCTTCAATAAGAAAAGACTTACCAAGGGTTTTCCTCTCAAGAGTGGAGAGGGTTTGTCCCTGGCAGTGAGCCAAATTTTGTGTTCTTGTTATTTTTTTTTGGTAGCAGTTTGATGAAGCACACACATATGCACTAATAAGAAGAAGAAGTATAAGTTAATAAGAAAAGTAAAAAGACTTCACAAATTGTTATCAAGTCATAGATAATCATCACAACACTACTTTGCCCTAGATTCTCCAACAAAATTGCTATTGAAGGAACTTGCTCTGATACCAATTGTTGGATATATTGAGAGGGGGGTGAATCAATATTTCTTAGCAATTCTTATATTTTGAAATTCACTTAGCATTAATTGTTATTAACATTAGATTATTACAAAAACCATCAACACCATTCAACAATGCACAATAATAAAGACAGTAGATAGAATTTTTTAGGTGGAAACCCCTCTGGGACAAAAACTACCGAACGTTTCTTAATATTTGTCTTTCAAAGATTTACATCAAGTTTTCAGCTCCAACTGAAGGAGGCTCCAACCCTTGATTTACAGGTTCCAACCTGTAGGATGTTCCAATGCCCTGTTTACCAACTGCAACTAGGAGGATGCTCCAATGCATTGGTTTACAGACTCCATCATAATGGATGCTTCGATGCCTTGTTTACCAACTGCAAATGGACATACGCTCCAATGCCCTTTGTAGGCTCCAACCTACCCTAGCACTACCCTTTTGCCCTAAAGTGTTCTCAGGCACCAACTTGACAGAGACTCCACTTTCCTGCGTTGCACCACTTTGATTAGCCGACGGACCATGTTTCACAATTTACAGACTGGATCCACCTGCACTCAAAATCAATACAAAAGAACTACAATACAATCATTGTCAATCTGCACATCAACCCTAGTACTAAATGTTGGAAAAAGTAACTATGTTCGGTTGTCAATAATGTGCTTGAGTCATTATGTAATGTACTTGTCAAAAGAATAAAGAAAAGAATTTTTATTATTATTGTTGTGACTTATTAAAGCATGGGTTTCATGCTTGGGTCACCATGTTTAAGGTCAGAGTCCCCATTGAGGACTTCTAGGATTTATTTTGAGTCTATAGAATTATTGTACATTTAAAGAGACCGTTCTTGGGATTTTGAATCATGTAAATCAGTTTAGCATTGAGTCAAATATGAATTATGGAACCTCCACACCATGTCGGCCCAAGAGAAGATCAACTCAGCCGAAGGACCTATTCTACCCCACAAAAGGCCTATAAAAGGAAGGAATACAAATTCATTTAGAGCATCACTTCTCATCTTCTGATCTACTCAACAGAAGTGCGAAAATCCTGTTGTTGGGCTGAAGTGCGAAGTGGATAGCTGGGAAAGTCTGTTGTCGGGAAGCCGAAGTAAATGTGAGTTTTGGGGATTCTAAGGAGAAGAGAAAAATCGAAATTTTGGTGGTGGTCTCACTCTGTTTCGTGCTTTGGATTGGGAGAACGAGGTCTTCCAAATTGGACTGCTGTCGAAAGTTGCTGGCTGCTAAAGTTGCTGGGAAGAGGTCAATCTTCTAGAGACTGACTTGGTGTGGAGAGAATGTCTGGTCTTGGTCTAGGGTGAAGAGTTTCAAAGAATACTATTGAAAGGAAAAATTACTTTGACTGAGTTTTCCCCTTAAGGGGGGGTTTTGCCATGGCATGTGCCTACATCTTGTGTCCATTGTTTTATGTGCTGCTGCATTTTGTAATTGCTTGACGAACTAAAGAAAGAAGATATAAAGAATCGTAATAATAAAAAACATCACAAGTTATTATCAAGATCGAGAAAATCTTTATTGCCTTTTTGATTTTCCAACACTAAAAAGTCTCACGTTCATGAACTATCGGCACAAACAATGATCCTGCTCAGTGTGGCATTGTTAAACCCTAGTTCTGCTCAAACACAGTAACTTATGTGATCGCTCCACATCTGTCAACAGACAACTCTGCTTCTACTTAGATTGTACTGTAAAAGCCTAGCTATCATAATAACAAGTCATACACTGTTGCCACATCACGATCATCATCATTGCCATCTCTGTTATCATAGCTATCAAATCACAATCAACATTATCAAGTCATGTCACAATCATATAGAACACTGTTGCCACATATACTATCATAACTATCACACATCAAAGTTACTGGTCACCATGTCACTCGTCATAATCAAAGGTCACTGCCATAGTCAAAAATCACTTTTACATCAAGTGTTATTGTTACATCAGGGGTACTATCATCTCAAGGTCAAGGTTACTAACACACATTAGAAGTCACTGTCATACTGCCATTCAGATACTGTCATACATCAACACTGCCTACAAGGTCACTGTCATAGAAATGCTACGGGTCAATGTCATGCATAAGTTATTCTCAGATTAACTACCTCAATAATGCACTTTACTGTCTGAAACCCTATTCTATTAATGCACAAGTATAAGCATCTACTATTCGTAACAACTGTAATGTACAGTCTTAGTTGTATCAATATATCCAAGCAGTGTTGAAAATATCGATATCGGCAAAATATCGGCGAGGGTCTAGAAAATATCTTAGCGGCAATATCGACGAAAATATCGACAAATATTGGCAAGCATAAAAAATGCATAATATATTCATTTTTTTTCAGATTTTTAAACATGTAAAGCAATAACAACATGAAATAAACACATTGGCACATAAATATGAAGAAAGCACTAATATATATGATGTCAAATAGAAATGATACATCAAAGGCGATACCAAATCCTGCTGATCCTTGATAATTGTCCATTCAAGGACTCAAATGTGGAGAACCAATACAAAATAACATCACATATATCAAAGTATCTCATCATCATGAGTTATATGTAGCATAACAAATAAAACTAGCAGCTATCTATCTGAAATCACTGCTCTCTCCCCCTTTTACGGGAAAACATGATGGGCTGTTTGCCAGGTCTGCCCCTAGTAGTAGAAGGTCTTGACCTTGCCTCTGCACCTAATGTCAAATAATGAGTGCTAGGCATGGGGCTGTGCTCTCCTATATCTATAGCAGATGGTGTTGATGCTGATGCTCCCACAATGTCCTCCTCCTCCTCCTCTTGCTCCTCCTTCGAGTGCTGCTGCTCCTTCGAGTCCTCTTCCTCTTGCTGCCCCTATTCTAATGGATCATCGGCCACTGGCTCTAACCATGAAGGTGACTCATCCAAGATGGGCTCCTCAGACTTCACCCTCCACTGAGACATTACATCAATATTGTCTAAGGAAATGGCATCTGGATCCATTGGTGATTCTATTTGCCTCACTTGAAGTCGGATGTAATACATTAAATCATTTGCCTCACTTGATTCTATTTCCTGTTGTACTACATTAAATCATTGAGGCTTGCGAACTCCAACCTGTAAGAGTGTCAAAAAAACTAATGAGTCTTGACTCTTGACACTTGAAGGTCATAAATTAAAAATTACAATAAGTGTAATTGCTCAACTGGAGGCTAGAGCTCAAAGTTATACCTGTTGTGCTTTTTAGCGTGTATTTTCTCAAATACACTCCAATTGCACTCACACCCTGAAGAGCTACATGTTTGACTCAAGATTCATATGGCCAATTTTTGCAAATTTGGTGCCCTTGCACCATAGCTTCGCCACCAAATATCTACAACAAAATAATGAAATAAAAAATTCAAAAACTTAAAACATAATTAAACTTTCAAATAAAAGTTACATAATTGAATTTAAAAAAAATAGAATTATAAGTAAGGAAATTCTAAATTTAAAATTCTAATTTCTAATGAGTGATGACTTGTCACTTATGTGGCATGAAGAGGGTCCTTTCCCTAATAGCATCATCAAAGCCAAATAGGCCAACACAATCCCGATAATACTGTATCTTGCGATTGATTTTGCTACGAAGCTCAAGATTAGGTACCATCCTCTAAATACAGGAATGGAGCCCTTCCATCACCTTGCCATCAAAATCAAAGCCGCAGTTGTATGAAAATGCGGGGTTGAGGAAGAGTGCTGCTGCATGAACGACTCGATGAAGCATCCCTGTCCATCGACTATCAATCACATCCCGTAACATCATCTGCCTATCAAGGCCAACAAAACCCTTGTTTGCATAATAAGAACGAATGGCCTCTTTGGCCCTATCGATGCCCCATACAAATAAGCCATTGCAGGCTTCTCCCCATCTACCAATCTGAGAACCTTTACTATAGGTTTACTAACTGAGCATGCTTCTTCTACTCCACGCCAAAACGTCTCAGAGTACACCATTTTTGCAATGGCTTTCCCGTCCTGTCTCCTGCTGTATCTACAATTACGCCACTCATCAGACACAAACATTTGCTTCAACTCGAACTGACATCGAAGCAAAGACTAAAAAAGTTTGTGGCAAAACGTGTGATTGCAGGATGCCACAACTCCTTGTTTCTAGTGAACCTCCTCGTGAGGCTAATAACAAAGTATGGTTATAAATAAACTTGGGGACGCTCCATGTCCTGTTCGTGGAACAAAAAATGATGACCTCGCACTAGCAGTAGTAGGTGATGATGTGCCAGCTGTGGAGCCCCTCTCACTACCCTCAACATCAAAATTAGGAGAAGATATCCCAAAAGATCTACCTGCACGTTCAGCCTTGTTTCTTTTTGTCTCTTCCTTCTTTCTGTCTTTTTCATCAATTGCCTCAACAGCTTTTTGTATAAGCTGCAGACTAGAAATTGTACAAATCCCAACATCATGTCCACTGAGTCTAGCCAGATGGTATTTCAATCGTGTAACCCCACCTGTCATCCTGGTCCCACACAATTTGCATGTAAGATATGCCCGATTTGTCCCAACATCAGGGTTCCCATATTCCCAAAATGGGTCCAAGGCTTTTGGCATATTTGAATTTTGTAGTGGGCTAACTCAAACTTAGGGCACCAAAAAAAAATTGGAAATAATAACCACATCATTTTACAAAACAGTTCTTTTGCTACATTATTTGCAATTTTGCAATGTGAATTCAATGAAAAACTGTAAATGACAATAAGAGGGTGTATTTGAAAGTTAAAAAAAAAAATGGAGTTTGCTCTCCAAATATGGAGAAAAGTAAAAAAGTTAAAACCCTTGCATTTGCTCATGGGCATGAAAATATTTTCAAATGGAAAAAAAAACAAGCAAAATGATTGTAGGCAAATAGGCAAGCAAGAACAATCCTAAAACTAACAAAAAATTCATTAACATAGGGGTTTATTTGAACATATCTGTTGATGGAAGAAATGAAATTGTTTCACTATTCTTCAAGCTTAGATCAACGAAATCTTTGCTGTTGGTGGCGATAATAGCTATGCAATGTTCAAACCCTCCTTGGCAGCAAGCACATAGCGCTCCCCTTCCTTCTCTAGCAATCAGAAATGAAAATGATTGAAAAAAAACCAAAATCGGACTTTTATAAGGCGTGCGGAATTTTTTGACTGTCACTGGCGATTTTTTGAATCGTCGCATGATATTTTGCTGAAATATCGCGATATTTTCGGGAGCCGAAAATATCGCGATATTTTCTCGGCGATATTTTGGCTCGCCGAAAATATCGCGATATTTACGAAAATCGCTGATATTTCGGCGATATTATGAACACTGTATCCAAGTACACTTGTAACCATAATACAAAGTTATTGCCAATTCACTGCTGTACTACCAGATCAATGTTATTGTCAAATGGGTTGTAATCATACTTACTGCTATATGAATGTCTCCAAGTCACTGCCTTACTGTCATTTCATAGTCAAGTCATGTCATGTATCATTGTCATTATTGTGTCACATGTCACCGTCATAATAGGTCAAGGTTCACTGCCATATGAATCATATGTAGATGCCTGTGTTGCAACAAAGTCAATGTTGACAAGAACACTGCCACTGTTGTTATGTAACAAGGTCAGTATAGACTTGGTTGCTGTTCTGTTCAACACAGTCTCACTGAAAAATAGATTACGACTTGTCTTACAGAGACATTATCACACCATGATCAACCCATACACTGTACACGTTTGTAGTCTCACTTTAAAATCACTGATACTGTCAACTAAATCATATGTAACAATATTACTGTCATATCAGGGTTCTATTTCTAATGATTCTATCTTTGCAATGCCATATTCAAATAGGTCGTCTTGAGTTGTATCACTGGCACATATCCTTGAAGTTTCACAAATTTGCATTGGAGTATATTAGATTTAAGGACAGGCCACAGTACTTCAAAGATAATCAGAGTGCAACCGAGTCAATGGGAGTTTCAGAACCGAGCACAAATATTCTTCATTGTTTTCAATCATTGAATCTTGGACAAGTTTCTTCAACTGATGCCTAAAATTTACTGTAAGGCAGAGCTTCCAACGATGAGATTATGTAACCCTTGCCGCCATAAAATTCTTATTACTTAGCCTCAGAACCAAGATCAAGGAAGTATCTCAAAAACTACACTAGGCTGAGTGCCTTGACAACTTTCAAGCGCTTACTATTCAGCGAGATACTTCTGTAATTTCCAGGGCAAGCCAACTATAACAAAACCCTAATGCATGTTTCCAAGGAGAGCCGTGCTGCAAGAGAGCGAAACTTCTTCGCTGGAACCATAAGAACAAAGTTATTGCCTTGGAGGGCTGAAACCACATAAAAAGATAAATAGATTACACTATTGGCAAATTTGCACTTCAGGTTGGTCTATTAATTGCTCAGAAATTTGCTCTTGAGGAGGCCGGAGACCTTGTCCTTGAATGATAAGAGCTGCACAAAATAGAGAATTAATGGAGTCGCAGAGAGATGGAATTTTTATGCATAGAAGAGCTGCTCAACAAGGGCTGGAAAAAAAGAATTGCTTCACCTGTAAAAGAATTGCCAACCTAATGCACACCAAAACAGCTATAAAAAACAACCTTCTAGAATACCCTCTTCGTTTGTTCTTGCACTTTTCTACAGGTGCCGGAGACATTTCAGACAAAGATCACTTCATAAGATATGGCGTTTAATCCATGCCCGAGATAGTACAAATGGAACCCTTTAAATTGTTTTTGAAGGGACATGTGAAGACAGCCGATAGGTTTTTTGTAGGAAGATTTTAATTTAAAACTTAAAACAATTGGTGGAAAACACTCCTTTGGGGTTTTGACTTTTGACTTTAAAATTTTTAATTTGTCTTTAAAACACAAAACCCTCACTTGCCCTTGAAATATTCACAATTAAGCCTTTGCCACAAGATATGTTATTTTATTTCTTGGTGAGGGTCCACATGACATGATCATTTGTTTTGGCCTAGGAAGAGGTGCCACATTATCACCCTTTGGGGGTTTCACACACAAGTTCGGTCCTTTATCTTGAAACGCCCAAAACTCACAACTCGTGAAGGCTCTCGGGGCATGCCACATACCACTGGAATTAGCATGAAAAGGAGAATCCAATGGTGAGGATCTCCAAGGCATATTCAATGATATGCTTCTTCAAAAACCTCCAACAAGAGCAAGGAATGTCCATCGTCCAGGGAATCCAAACTGTAGAGCTAGGGTTTCCAATCATGCTTTCATTGTAGCTTCCAACTTATTGCAATCCAGAAAAATATAAGAACGTTCATTAACGGATATTGGCATCAATGACAACACCAATCAATAATCTCCCCCTTTGTCATTGATGGCACCACATGTACTCTCCTTGTGATCACTGCGCCCCTTGACTTCATGCCTCGATCTTAGTCTCCTGATTTCTGTCCCCCGTTGACACAATGGAAAAGAGTGACTTCCCTTGACAATCTTCCTGCTTTTCCTTTCTTGTAACATGCTAATTGTCCCCCTGATGAAATGCCTTCTTCTGTCTTCCTGCAAGATGCCTGCCAGCTTCGAAGTGCCTTCCTTAATACTTGCTATAACAACCTGTCTTCCCATGATATGGCAGGCTTCATGCTAATTGCCATAGCTGATTCTACCGATTAATATAAATCCATGACATGGGACCTTTTGTGATTATGTCTTGCCAAAACTGCTCCACTGAAATTGCTCATATTGCCATCCTAAAGTTTTGTTCATATCTGCCAATTGTTAACCTGTCAAAGATAGATCTTCAAAAGCACAACTGTTGCTGCATAGACACACACTTTTTCAATATTTAGAGAGAGTCAACATGCTAATCTTTTCAGAATAATGTGTGAACCAACTCTTTGGCCAGACCATCCTGAACTTCAACATCTTTCATCAGATATTCATAATGCCCCTTTTCCTTTGCAAAACTTGAAAGCATGACTGCTGAGACTTTCTCATTTGCTTGGTCTTCTTTCATCTGTTTTCTTCTCCAAACCTTCTTGTACGTGATGTTGTTCTTATCATTCATAGAAGATTCCATTTTGTAATTGTAATCATGAGCTATGTGCCCATAGTTATGGTTTTTGTAACATTCAATGTTGGGCCTGAATGATTGAGCTAGTGACATGTACATTTTGCTGAAAGGGTTTGTTTGAAATCTGTCTTGCATTCCAGGCTCCAGCAAGCCCATTTCTAGGGCTTTGATAACATCTTTGATAATCACACCTAGCATACATTCTGCAATCCCTAGCCATATGCCCATAGTTAGAACATGAAAACCAATATCCATTAAATGTGCTAAGGTACCTGGCTGTGTTGTCTCGTCTTATGGATCTTCTAAAGTCATCCTTCTTTGGAGGAGGTGCAGCCTTTTGTTGATTATTTCTTGGAGCAACAATATTTTCAACCTTCTTTTGTCCTTCATTTTGATTTTTCTTCTGAGGGTTCCTGCTATCAATCTGCTCTCCAGGTACTTGGAGATCGTACCTTCGTTGCATGGGGCTTTAACTGCTGCTTTTTTCTTCATCTTCAATTTAGCCATGTCGTTATTCTTCCTTTCTTCATCCCACAATTTCTGCTTCCTGAGCTTATTTAGCTTAGATATGGCAATGTCAAGTTCTCCTTGCTTTTGATCAATACCTTCTTGAAACAGACTTTTCAAGAATTTTCTTCTTTCTTTTGCACCTTCTACTTGTAGCTTTAGAAGAGTGACTTTTTTCTGCTTCTTTGTTAAGAACTTGTATTTGTCCCTTTTGCCTTTCATTTTTTTTCCTGAGCTTGCCTACTCTTGCAATAGCTATATCTAGTTCCTTTTGCTTTTGGCTGATATCTGCCTCATGATTTTTAACAGATTCTTCTAATTGGCTTGTCAACATTACCTCATTCTTCCGTGCTTCCTACACTTGATGCCTTAGAAGGGCATCCTCTTCTTCGAGTGTCCGATTTTGCTTCCCTGCTTTGCTTAGGTCACATACGGTGCTGATCAATTTTGCATCTACATCAACTACTCCTCCTTCTTTATTGTCAAATTCTTTGACCTGAGAACAATCTTCATCATCATCTTGACTTACATGCTTTTGACCTTCCTAGATCTTGAAGTTTCTCCCAGAGATGTTTGGCTGTTAAGCATTGACCAACCTTTGCTTTTATAGTGTCTGGCAGAGTATTAATGATTAGATTCATGGCTTTTGGATTATACCTTCTAGATTCGTCGACAGATATGTCTCTGGAGAGAATAGAGTGTCGTACCTCATTTTGTGAGCCTACAAATAAGCTTCCATTCTTCCTTTCCAAAATACAAAATCTAATTCACTGAACCTAGGAATTGGACTTAAAAGTTTCTCTTCATCAGCAGTAATAAATGTTGAAGAATCTAGGGCAAATTAATTTTAATTAGATTCTTCTTGCCATGATAACTATTTGTGAGGTATCTTAACTTTTTCTTCTTAGCACAATCTTCTCTTGTTATTATTAGAGTGTGTCTTCTTAGTTCATCAAATAGCTACCATAACAAAAGAGACAAGAACACAAGATGTTGGCTTTCTGCCAAGGCCAAAACCTCTCACTCTTTTGAGAGGAAAACCCACACAAAATTCTTCTTATAGAGATTCCAATTGACGAATACGAAGATCATGACCCTTGACCTACTAGCCACTCCAAGACCAAGACACCAATCCTCTTCTTTGTCATTGATGAGATCACCATCATTGCTACTAAAGTCATCAATGCTACAACATAGAGATCATCACTACTACACCACCGAGATTATTACTGCTGCACCCTCATATATATATATATATATATA
>APFE030003475.1:199728-219872 GCA_000404065.3 Pinus taeda
TATATATATATATACCAGTATAGAGATCTAGTTTTTATGGTGAAGATCTTCACCATAACAACTAGCAGTAATGATCTCGGTGGTGCAGTAGTGATATCTCTATGTTGCAGAAGTGATGACTTAAGTAGCAGTGATGGTCATCCCATCAATGATAAAGAAGAGGATTGGTGTCTTGGTCTTGGAGTGGCTATTAGGTCAAAGGTCATGATCTTGGTATTCGCCAATTGGAATCTCCTATATATATATATATGAGAGCTGCACTTAGATTCATTGAGATAGTGATCTTCTCCATCAAGGTCATGGACACCATGATTACATCTATGTAGGGATCATGACTTTATCTAGAATGTAGGCTGAGACAGAGTGTTTTCAGTGAGATTACTGAGATCTTCATTATCATAATTATGCCGAGATTATGATTGTATTTTCTCCCTACATGGAGGAGGTTGAGGCTCTACTTATTAAGACAGTGTGGAGGCCAAGAACTTCATCTTTTAGTACCCATCTGAAGAAAGATCACTGAGATTGCAAGGTCTCTAGACTGTACTCACTGTAATTATCCACTAGATTTCAGAGGCATTCGAGTTCTGTACCTTACTGTACCCGTCTGAAATATTGTATCTCTGTACTCATCCGAAATTTCAGAGGATCCGTGTTTTGTACCTTCTCCTTTTGCGTAGACCCTAGCTGGGTATTTATAGTAATTCGTCCTCCATAAATTAGCCGACTTGTGTTCATGAGGAGATGTGTCATTTCAAGTGAGCTGACATGAGTGTATTTAATTCATTTTGCAGGCCGACATCAAAGAGGACTGTGCTTGTATTTTTGGAAGGCTTTTCTAGACACTGGGTTGACTCGTATATATTTTACATATCCTCAAGAAGAGCTCTTTGTACATGACATTGACTCTTTGACTGAATAATAAATCCTAAGGCTCTCAATGGGAGTCACTAACAAATAAACCTCTTGCTCATGAAACCCATGTAGCAAGGCATACAAAAATAATTGTATTTCTTTTATTTCATCATTTACAAAGATCATGTCAATATGAAGACCGAACCTAGTTACACTTTGTTCAACAATAGGATCTGAAATTATTTCAATACCTGAAACATCCTTTGGTTCCTTTGAATGCTTGGTGGCTTGCTTCTTTGTTTTTCCCATCTCTGCATTCTGAGATCTTCCTTCCAGCTGTTAAACTGCTATTGAAGGAACCTGCTCTGATATGAATTGTTGGAAATACTGAGATTTCTTAGCATTTAGTATTTTTTTAAACTTCACAAAGCATTAATTGTTGTTTGTATTAGATAAGCATAAACATTCATCAATACCATTCAACAGTGCACAATAATAAAGATAGTAGACACATAGATTTTTTTGGTGGAAACCCCTCCGGGACAAAAACTACCGAACACTTCTTAATATTTGTCTTTCAAAGATTTACATTGAGCTTTTAACTCCAATGGAAGGAGGCTCCAACCCTTTGATTTATAGGCTCCAACCTATAGGACGCTTCAACGCCCTGTTTACCAACTGCAACTGGGAGGACGATCCAACAACGTGGTTTAAAGGCTCCAACTTGAAGGAGACTCCACACTCCTTCCTTGCACCACCCTGCCACCCTGATTAACCGACGGACCACATTTCACAATTTTAAAACTGGATCCACCTGCGCTCAAAATCAATATAAAATAACTGCAATACAATCTCTGTCAATCTGCACATCAACCCTAGCATTGAAAACTCTCACATTCATCAATTATCGACACAAACAATGTTCCTGTTCAGAGTGGCATTGTTAAACCCTAGTTCTGCTCAAACACAGTAACTAATCTGACCTCTCCACAACTGTCAACACAACTCTGCTTTTGCTTAGACTCTATTGCAAAAGCCTAGCTGTCATAACAACAAGTCATACAATGTTGTCATATCACTGTCATCATCATTGTCATCTCTGTTATCATAGCTATCAAATCACAATCATCATTATCAAGTCTTGTCACAATCATATAGAACACTGCTGCCACATATATTGTCATAACTATGTCACATCAAAGTTACTGGTCACCAGGTCACTTATCATAATCAAAGGTCACTATCGCAGTCAAGGGTCACTGCCACAATAAAAAATCACTGTTACATCAAGTGTTACTATTACATCAGGGGCACTGTCATCTCAAGATCAAGGTTACTAACACGCATCAGAAGTCATTGTCATACTGCCATTGAGATACTATCATACATTAATACTGCTTATAAGGTCACTGTCCCAGAAATGCTGCGGGTCACTGTCATGCATAAGTCATTCTCAGATTAACCACCTCAATAATGCACCTTACTATCTCAGACCCTAATCTATTAATGCACCAGCATGAACTATTTGTCACAACTATAATGTACAGTCTTAGCTCTATCAATATATCCAACTACACTTGTAACAATAATACAAGGCTACTTCCAATTCACTGTTGTACTACCAGATCAATGTTACTATCAGATGGATTGTAATCATACTTACTCACTTCACTGCCTTACTGTCATTTCATAGTCAAGTCATGTCATGTATCATTGTCATCATTGTGTCACATGTCATTGTCTTACTAGGTCAAGGTTCACTGCCATATGAATCATATGTAGATGTCTGTCATACAACAAAGTCAATGTTGATAAGAACACTGCCACTATTGTTATATAACAAGGTCAATATATACTAGGTCACTGTTCTGTTCAACACAGTCTCATTGAAAAATAGATTTCTACTTGTCTTACAGAGACATTGTCACACCATTATTAGCACATACACATTTGTAGTCTCACTTTAAAATCAATGATACTGTCAACTAAATCGTATATAACAATATTACTATCATATCAGGGTTCTATTTCTGATGCTTCTATCTTTGCAGTGAAATGTTCAAACAGGTTGGCTTGAGTTGTATCACTGGCACATATAGATATATACATATCCTTGAAGCTTCACAAATTTGCGTTGGAGTATATGAGCTTAAAGGAAAAACCAGAGTGCTTCAAAAAGATAATCAGAGTGTAATCGAGTTAATGAGATTTTCAAAACTGAGCACAAATATTCTTCTCTGTTCTCAATCACTGAATCTTGAACAAGTGTCTTCTACTGATGTCAAAAAATTTACTGTTGGTATAGCTTTCAACGATGGTACTATGTAACCCTTGCAGTCATAGAATTCTTATTACTTAGCCTCAAAACCAAGATGAATGAAGGATCTCAAAAATTGCCCTACGCTGAGCGCCTTGACAACTTTCAGGTGCATACAGTTCAAAGAGATACTTCTGCAATTTCTAGGGCAAACCAACTATAACAAAACCCTTATGCAAGTTTCCAAGGAGAGCTGTGTTGCAAGAGACATTGAAACTTCTTCGCTGGAACCTTAGGAACAAAGTTATTGCCCTAAAGAGCCGAAATCACAGAAAAAAATAAAGAGATCACACAATTGGAAAATCTGCACTTCAGACTGGTCTATTAATTGCTCAGAAATTTTCTCTTGAGGAGAGTCGAGACCGTCTGTTTCAATAATAAGAGCCACATAGATATAGAGAATTAATGGAGCTGCAGAGAGATGGAACTTTTATGCATAAAAAGGCTGTTCAACAAGGGCCAAAAAAAAGAATTGCTTCACCTGTAAAAGAATTGCCATCCAAAATCCATACCAAAACAACTACAAAAAACAACCTTCTGTAATACTCTATTTGTTTGATCTTGAACTGTTCTACATGGGCAGAAGACATTTCAGACGAAGATTACTTCATAGGATATGGCATTTAATCCATGCCCGAGATAGTACAAGTAAAACCCTTTAAATAGTTTTTGAAGGGTCATGTGAAGGCATCCAATAGGTTTTTTGGAGGGAGATTTTAATGGTTAAGACCTAAAACAATTGGAGGGAAGAACTACTTTAGGGTTTTGACTTTTCAATTTTAATTTGTCTTTAAAAAACAAAGCCCTCACTTGCCCTTGAAAATATTCACAATTAAGCCTTTTGCCACAAGATACATTATTTTAATTCTTGGTTACGGGCCTCATGACCTAATCATTTGTTTTGGCCAAGGAAGAGGTGCCACATTATCGCCCTTTGGGGTTTTTCCCCTTAGTTGTGTCCTTTATCTTCAAACATGCATAACTCACAAACCGAGAGGGCTCTTGGGGTGTGTCACATACCACCGAAATCAACTCGACGAGGAGAATCCAATGCCGAGGATCTTCAAGGCAAATTCAGTGATTTGCTTCTTCAAGAAGCTCAAAAAATTGCAGAATCCACTGGACGAGGAGAATGCAGTGGCGAGGATCACGAAGGAAAATTTGGTGATCTGCTTCTTCAAAAACCCCCAACAAGTGTGGGGTATGTTTGTCGTTCAGGGAATCTAAACCCCATATCTAGAGTTCAACCATCCTTTCATTGCAGCTTCCAACTTAATGCAATCCAGAGAAATATTAAGAATGTTCATCAATGGACCATGGCATGAATGAAAACACCATTCAACACTCATCATGTTCAAACTCATCACCACTACTAGACATTTGATCATCAACTGGACTTACATAAACATTATTTGGCTTAGAGTCTAGGGACTCATCAAAATCCTCTTTAATCTTAGTAGTATTAGTAGTAGTTGCAGCGAAACAAGACATTAAAACTACAAATCATTGATCAACATGATCATTCATCAAACTCATCATTGATTCAACACTACTAGAAATGGGATCATCAACAAGAGCTACATAAGCATCATCTAGCTCAAAGTCTTCAGACTTGGATTGCTCAACCTTATAATATGGTAGAAATTGAAAATGTTTAACATGCCTAAACGATAAATTTGGTTTGAGCGAAGGGTACATTTTTGTGAAGGCCATGGTAGAGGAGTTCAACTATCAATGGCTCCATCAAAGAAGTTCAACAATCAATGGCTCCACCAACATCATGGTACTTAAAGGGCTTCATGGTCTTGATCAAATGCCAATCTCGTACCCTCACGCATGATAAAATCAAATGGAAACATTTCAATCCTTAAATCCATAAATCCTTAAAACCATAAAGTTTGTTGGATTTTGAGTGAGATCTAAAATTCTAGTTTCTTCATATGAAATCCAACGAGGTTGATGTGAAATTTCCTTGAATCGCAGTGTCTGGAATTTACTCTTCTAACTGGTTAGCAATTTATTAATTTTCTGATTAATACCGAATAAATCACTCTACAATTCTTCACAAATAAATTTTGCGGAAGCTAAATAGAATGTTGGAATTGAGAAAATAGATTCACACACATAATAAAATCGACACGATAATTTTTGGACAGTAGTCCCTGAAAAAACCCCAAAGGGAAAATCAGTGTAGTAGATGAGGGTTTATTTTATTATTATGCAACAATAAAATTTGAGTAGAATAATCTAGATGCCTCACTGACAATCCTCCAACAAAAATATTGTGAAAATAATTCGGAGAAAATTTCTCCCTTCTGCAAATCATTGAGCCTCCCTTGGCTCGCACTACCTTCTGGCTGCTCGCACTCATGGTCTGTGTAGTTTGTACAACCTCTGTAACTGCGCCAAAAATGACCATCTAGGCCTCTCCTTCCACTGGAAAAATTCATTGCCTTTTGGAATGAATTTTTGGCCTCCAACTGCTGATCCAACCTCTTCCCGACAATGTGTTCTACTAATTTGGCTAATTCACACCACTTGGATGACTTCCTCTGCAAAATATTCTGGCCTCCTCTTTGCTAGCTTTACGACACTGGAATAATCCTCCTAAACTATATATTGTTGCTCCTTCAATCACTAATACTTTCCTTCTGACTCAAACTCTTCTTCCTTGCTTGATATCTGCAATTGGATAGCTTGATCTACCAAGGAACTTGCTCTCCCTCTGTTTCACAACTGTGTCTATCTCCATCCCATCGATTTGGTCTTATAATCTCTTGTTGGATTACCAACGACCATGATTAAATCATTATCAATGACTAAGATCATCTTGGACTCGATCTGTGTGAGTCTCCAGAGCTTTCTCGATCTTTCTGAATTAATCATTGTTAATTATCAATTTTCCTAAGTCAAGCATTTTTTAATTATCTATCAATCAATTTAATTGAGTGGTCTCTAAGTGTTTTCGTCTGAAACCTTTTCTGGGTTTTGGAGATCTTGTGTTTCTTAGCCTCTCTAACACAGATCTAGGCTAGAGCACCTATCTGATCTTACTAGAAAAAATAACACTTCCTCTAAGCGAGGAAGGTGTTCTGTCTTCTTCACAGTACTCCTATATCCATCAATTTGATGAATAACTTGTAGTTGGACCACCTCACATTGCTGATGTCTGACAATTGTGATACAACTAGCTCTCATTGTCCATCAACACTGCGCATACTCTGATTCATCTGCTAACCCTGTAGCTGAACCGCCTTGCATCGACGTTGCTGTTGACACTTCTTTGTGCCTCCCTGCATTACTGACAACACTGCCTGCATTGCATATAATCTCATGTTGCTGTTGCTGGTGCAACTGAGAATTGATCTACGAATCCACTGTGTCCCTGTATTGGCTATGCAACTGTCTCCTGAGTCTCTAACTGCGATAAGTCTCTGCACTGTCTACTGAATAATTGTCTGCGCTCATCTGTCTCCACACCTCTCTAGTTACTCTGTAACTAGTCTCTGCACTGTCTCCAAGATCTGACTGCACGTACTGGCACTCAATCCTCCTGCTACTGAAAAATGTCGGCCCTTGTAGCATGGGTAATGATCCATATGAAAAGTATGCTGCAACTGTTGTTGTTCTTCCATGGACCCTCTCTGGACAACAACTCTGAAGTTATCATGCTTCTTCTCCATCTGGAGGTATAGATGTTGTTAATGCAAATTCCTCCATCTTGGAGGTTAACTCATCTATTTGTGCCGACGTTGTTGTCTGTTGCTCCCCTTTCTTGTCCTTCTTTTTCTTGGGACACTTGGTACTGTAGTTGACCAAATTGACTACACCTGAAGCATTTAATCTTCGATAGATCCTTCTTCTTCTTCTTTCCTCCCTTTGAGGCTTGTCCTTGACTAGGACCTTTTTTCGTCTTCCCTTTGCATGCAAGGGCTATGTTCTCCTCATCTTTCTAAACCTTCGGTCCTTTGCTCTGTTGTTGCTAGTACCCTGGACAAGACTGAGCCTTAGCTCCTCTTGTGTGAAATCACTCCACAGGCTTTCCCAATCAAGCATATCTTGACCAGTGATTCCTTGAATGAATGTTGCCCACCATATGGTAAACCCATTTAGTGTTATTCGCACAAGTTCATTGCCCTTTGGTTTCTCGCTACAGCTGCTAGCATCTCGGACATTCTAAATCTTGGTGAGATAAGGAGTCACATTCTCACCCTTCTGCATTTTCACAGTCCTCAACTTCTCCTTGAGAAACATCTTTCGGTTATCAGAAGAATCCTGATAAAGCTTTGCGATGGCATCCCACATCTGTTTTGCTGTTTTCTTGTCTGAGACATGCGGAACTATGTGATCTGTAACTCCATCGAGGATCATCCTCTTCGCTTTGGCCATCTCTTTGTTATAGTTTGCTAGCTGCCATTGATCTGTAGGTATGGCTATAACGTTTTTGGCGTACGTCTTCAGGCCATGCTCATTTAGCAGGAAACCCATCCTGGCCTTCCAAACGTCATAGTTAGCAACTCCATCAAGCCTATCTTGATCTGGGAGTCTTGTTGAGGCCATCTCTGTGAAACTCAAAAATTGGGAAAACGAATTGGGAAACTCCCTCTCTTTCTTGCGGCTCTGATGCCGCTACTTGCACTCCTTGAGGAATGCGCAAATCTGCTACTGCCTACTGCAACTGGAAATCACTGATCTCCTCCTGAGAACTAGAAACTGGAAACCCTCTCAGAAAACTGGAAGTTTCCTCCTCTATGTGCTTTTCTATTCCACCTAACGCTGATCTTCTGCTGCAAAACCTGCTGCAAATCAATTGCGCCCATATCTGTGCAACGAAATCATTGATCTGCTAATCGGAACCCTCTCCCTGACAGTTCTACTGCCTGCAAACTCTACTTCTGAGGCTGATTGAATTTTTCCTCCACATGGAATTGGAAATCGAACCTTCCTGCCTCTGCAATTCACACTTCTGGCTGCCTTGCGTAGATCTGGAGAAATTGTGCCCAGATCTCCCTATAAAGCTGCAGAAATTTTCTCCTTCTGCATCTAAGCTTCTGATCTGATCTTCAATGCTTTGACACCATGTGAAATTTCCTTGAATTGCAATAACTGGAATTTACTCTTCTAACTGATTAGCAGTTTATTAATTTTCTGATTAATACCGAATAAATCACACTACAATTCTTCACAAATAAATTCTGTGGAAGCTAAATAAAATGTTGGAATTGAGAAAATAGATGCACACACACAAAAAAATTGAGACAAAAATTTTTGGACAATAGTCCCCAGAAAAACCCTTCAAGGGAAAACCGGTGCAGCAGATGAGGGTTTATTTTATTCATATGCAACAGTAAAATCTGGGTACAATAATATGGATGCCTCACTGGCAATTCTACAGCAAAAGTTTTGTCAAAATAATTTGGAGAAAATTTCTCCCTTGTGTAAATCACTGAGCCTCCCTCTGGCCTGCTCACACTCCTGGTCTGTGCAGTTCATACGACCTCTAGAACTGCGCCAAAAATGACCTTCTAGCCGTCTCCTACCACCTTCTTGGACGCGGACACCTGCTCGATCTTGGCCTTGACCCTCTCGGTCTCTCCAAGCTTGCGACACCCTGTTGGCGTCAACCCCAAGTAAATCTCAGCCCTTCACTTGTGTGCTCCACTTGAAAAATTTGTGCTCACTCGAACTTCCAGCTGCACACTTTTCTTCTCTCGTTAGTCTTGAGTCTTCCACTCTGGAGACATTCCCTGTCCCGATGAAATCAATCTGTCTTCCACCTCTCCCTTAGGCTCTTTAAAATTTCTCATTGAGCTAGATCTCAAACCTCGAGCTCCCAAGTAATGGATGGCTAGGATTAGATCCTAAGCCTCACTTGAGATCAATGGTAGAGATTAGATCTAACTCACTAAAGTAAATTAATTTAGTTTTCATTAAAAACCTTAGCCCGATTGCTAACATTAGTTAATAAATTAATCAATGTGCTTTTCTTAAGTTAGACTTAGGAAAGAGATCATAAAAGTCCCTTACTCAACATGAGCAAGTACCTATGGACATCTTCTGGATGCTTGACACCTAGTCTATGTAGAAGCACCTGTCTGAGCTATCATCATCAACACAGCTCAGGGATGATCATATTTTAACCACTTACAATTTCATTCACAACAGCCCTGGTAACCCGGGGAAATCTCCAAAATGACTTCCTCCCAAAAGAAGGGGAGTAGATGTTAATGGCCTGTTTGTTTGTGTTTGCGTGCCCTGAAGAATTTAAGTCTCTGATCATGCAGGTGTTAGCTCGCTTGGACATGTGTTTCGTTGACTCTAGTTAGCATGTCTGTAATAATCTTATGCCTAAAGTTATTATTTTGTTGCATCAGGGTAATGAAATTCTAAGATTTTGATTTTGAGGTGGTGAAGCTCAAGGCTCAAATATAACTCCGTGCTTATTAAGAACCAGTGTTCTCACCTTGGCTTGGGAGGTATATATGGCTTGTGCCTTGGTGACTTAGGGATTTTCATGGTTTGTTCACTTTACAACGTTACTGAGATCAGTCCCAGTAACCTGGGGCAATCACCAAATCACCTTTGTCCCAAAAGAAGGGGTGTGAGTGCTAAAAGCCTACTAGTTCCCCTCGGTGTGCCCTGAAGAAAAAGCAGGCTCTGATCCTGCAGGAATTGGCTTACTTGTATGATGAAATATAATTCTTTATGAGAGCTACCATATTACTAGAATTCAAAAGAATCTCTGTTAAGGCCCCTGATTTTCACAATAGGAACACACTTCTTACCTGCTTGACTTTACATCAAAGGTCACATTTTGTATGATGGAGGTAGTTTTTGACACAAGGCTGTTAATATGTAATCACCCCAACTTCTGTTTTCAGAGTGTCAATTCTTTATAATCTTTTAAAAAATTTCACCAGTGCATGCTATGTGCATAAAAAAGTGACTAGAACTTTGTTCTTTTAGATTATTTTTTGTGCAAATATTGTATTTTGAAATATTCAATGCAAATTGTGAGAAATTATTGGGACTAGCAATGGTGATTGACATTGTTTATTTGAATCATTGTCCAGGAGAAACTTTTGGATCCCTTGTCAAAGCAAGCCATTCCTTCAGTTCAACGAGCAACCATACCTGCATATGCTTTGTCAATGCTTTCAATAGATAATGAAAGCTTGCCGTCATTTGAACGTTAGTATTTTCCTTACTCTGATGATATTTGCATTGAATTGATAGAGTGTTTGTTTGCAAGAAACCTATTTTGAAAAAACAGCAGTTCCTTAAACTGTGGTTGTGGACATATACATTCCAGATATGTTGGTTAAAGCATTCTTTATATCTTTATATTTAGTCAGTACTCAGAACTAACTAGATGGCATATTTTACAAGCTTTGACCTTGATTTAAACTCATTTTCTTAAAAGGGTTTAAGAGGTATTCAATCAATGCATAATCTATCCCGTTTTTTTCTGTCAACTCAACTCATCATCTCTGATTGAAGTTGTGAAGTTATCAATTGACCTATACAAGCTTTTTAAGCCAGTACACCCATGTCCCGAAAAGGAGGTATGCATGATATGGCCAGCTACAGTGGCTGATATCATTTGGTTTTCCAAGAAAGGCGTGACAATATTTCTATAAATTTTAAGTTGGAAGCATTACCTATTTGCAAATGTTACATCCTGATATTTATTTGCTCGAGCAACTTGCTATGTAGCTTTCCAATTATTATATGAGTTTCAATTCCTAGTTGTTAAATAAATCATAATAGTATTGGAAATAAGCATTCAAAAATTGCTCTATAATTGTTTTCTTGCTGTTACTGTACTATCAATACTAAATTGGGTGACATTTCCATCAATTAGTTAGTGTTAGTGACTTAACGTTTAGCCAACATGGAATGTTGGTTTAGATGGTCAATTCTGAGTCCATTTAATAACCTCTGAACAAGAGAATCAATACATGTTTGATATCAATGTACATTACATTAATAAAATTTTACATCACTTTCATTCCTCTCCCTCTTTCTTGTGAATGTTTGTGTGTTCATTAACGAACATTGGTATAGATCATTACTTGTTTGAGCTTGTGATTTCCTTGGAGTTTGTGTTGAGCAATTGTGATTTGTAGTGGTCCCCACACATGAGAAGTTATAGACATAAAGGTCAGTGTTTCTAACTTTTTAAAGAGGCGGCATTTTATTTAAAAGTTTGTAAAGTTCAAGCCAATATTTACCTTGACACAAAGTAGGCATGTAGGTTAGTGAGCATGGGCAAATTTGGTTGCATGACTGAGATGATGATGCACCAGCATCACTTATAGGTGATAAGGCATCTTGTATCCCCTTGGCCATTTCTGATGTGGTCAAGCTACCAAAAAAAGAAAATGATGGTTTGGTGCTGTTGGTTGTCAATTAGCCACCTGTGATGATTGGATAACTCTCTAAGCCCAATGATGATGACATTTGAAATGCTACATCTATGAAAACATCATGTGCTATTTTTTGTTTTGTTTTGTGCATGCTTAGCGCCTCTTAGGGAATAATCTTATGTATTGTCTCAGGGCCATTATTAGAAAGTTACAGGTTTGAAATGGTTGGAAATTTTGTATTTATGTCATACCTTGGCATTTTAGTTTTTCAAGAGTTCGGTGTTAAATCCCTCTTTAGTACTCTGCTTTACTTTCTGCCCAATGTTTTTTTTTGGTTGGTTTATTTAGTATTCTGATGGACATGAGCAAACTACAATTGCCTAATTTTTTATCTTTAATGGACAGAAACATCTTGCCATGCTACATACATCACCATTTGACTATGAGGCTGCTAGGGGAGGGGGGCGGGGGGTTTATCTTTCTGCCAAAGTTGGCTAGGACTTTCACCTAGCCCCAGTTGTCTTCTACAAACATAGGGGCACACAAGCATGATCATAGGCTTAAGCATGTCATTGTATAGACATGGACCTTGACAGGGGAAATCACAATACCATGCACCTTAACATAGGAAATAACAATACCGCACTTTCACTAACCTAGCAAGCCATCGTTGAGTCCACCTATATGTTTTCTAAAATTCCTGATCTACATGTTTTCACATTAATAGAATATTAGAAACATTTTGACCAGAAAAATTGTAAAGCTTAGAATTATTCAAAAAAATAAATAAATGGAGGTGTCCAAGTCAAAATCATGTGAAGAAGGCCTAAACTAGGTGTGATTTGTAGACGACATGCCAATTGGGTGTAAAGATGGATTGAACATAACAATTGAGATGTAGGATGCCTATACTAGCATGCATGATAAATAGAAAGGTTCTTGAAGCATACTAGACAAAGGCCATTGAAACAACTTGTTTGAAGAAACATAGTCATGGCCCTTGCATATGGAAAACATTGAGGAAGCTTTTTGCCATATTAGAAAACCTTTGAAGATGCCTAGACAAATGTATATCCACGTTGATGAGTTAATAAAATGGAAATATAAAGATGACAATCCAAGGTCATTATTGGCTTGGTGTTGGTGGATGCACAAATCAACTATCTAGATTATCAAAAAACCCTTTTTGGGGATTGTTGTAAACCTTGTTCAGGTTAGAAGAACAAGATGCAAATTTTTTATTTGAAGTAAGATAAAAAAAACATGTTTAAATAATAATACTTTGAGATCATCAATGTGCCCATTGACTAAGGTCGAGGGAGTATATCATTGAATCAAGACAATACAAATTTTACCTTGACTTATCATTTGTGACATTGGAATGGATGATCTCAACCCTCATTTTGGTGGAGAAAATGATGAGTAGTGTGGAAGCACAACATAGTGAACAAACATTCTTTGCTAGTGAAAAGAAAGGAAAAGTAGATAATAAAAGTTAAAATAAATCAAGATAAATTTAGAATTGATGAAAAGAAAAGAAAGGAAAAATAGGTAATAAAAGTTAAACCAAATCAGGATAAGTTTAGAATTGATGAAAAGTTGTGTTTTTATTGTAGAAAACTAGGCCATGTTAGCTGAAATTGTGAAGGGCACATTTGTTGAGTGGAAATGTTTTAAGATGAAGAAAAATAAACTCAACTATAAAAAATTAAATTGGTGAAGCCATTGTTGAAGTTGGAAATCATCATTGATGAAATTGTTGATATTGATTTTTTTTAATTGGTTGCCAAAAAGGTAGCCTCTCCAATGTGTGAAAATTCTATCACTGCAACAACTGATTTATTTTTCCTACTTATTCCACAATAACTTATTTATGAAATCACTTCACTAAACATTAAAATAAATACTGCTGCAGATATCACACCGTAATACAGAAACAAAACATATGCACAAGAATCAATACATTGAAACAGTTATTTTGGACAATAGTCCCCGGAAAAAACCTAATGTGGGAAAACCGTTGCAACGAGGGAGGTTTTTATTATTCAGCAATTTTTCACTACAACAGGGTGCCAAATTGACTTACCCAGAGAGAGAAAATTCTCTAGCACTTCTCCCAATCCCAATGTCAGTCCGACTAACCTCTACGTGGCTCTCAGAGCCTTTGCGTCAACCCTTGCTTGACTGTGTTAGCCCTAGGCCTCTTTGTGTCACCTACGCAGGCCCACTTAGTCACTGCGCAGTCTCCTGCTGCCTCTGCATCTGCCTGAAATGTCCTGTGTCTGCCTCTCCTGCCTCAACGCTAATCTCTAGTCACTGATCCCATCTCTCTATTCCGTACTTGCTGCCTCTTGACTGCTCACCAAACCACTGGTTCAATTTCTCAGCTAACCCCGCTCCAGAAATTGAATTGACTGGTTTCTCAGTGTGTTCTCCAAGTGAACCTTAAGCCTCCTCTTATACTTTTCTCGTTGACAAATCAACGACCGAGATTAAGTCCCTAATCAACGACTAGGATTCGATCTGGCTTGATCCATGACTTTTGGACCATTCTAACACAGTTTTATATTAATTCACATTAATATTTTACTTTCCCTAAACTGTTTAGAATCTGCCCAAACCCTTTCTGGGTATTGGAGATCTCATGTGCCTTAGCCTCTCCACCAATTTTCGTGGCTAGAGCACATCTGATGCTACCTCAAATCAACACTCCCTCTTAGCGAGGACTATGCTCTAACAATACTCCTCATTGAGCATCACCTTGATCATCCAACATCGGTCCCTGTGCTGATGCTAGGCTTGCTGCCCATCATTCTCTGCACTGTTGCATCCTGTACTGCTGCTCATGGCTCTACCACTACCACTGCTGCATCTGTACGACAACTCCCTCTGCATCTGTGCTAGTGCTGGTCCTTTCTCCCAACATTGCATCCACAATGCAGTTCCCTCTGCATCCGTGCTGCTATCACTTCCATTTCTGCTTCTGAAACATGTTCTTCACCATCCCCATCTTTTCCCTAAAGTAGTCAAACTTTGTCCTTCCAAGGGCCTTGGTGAGGATGTCTGCCACTTGTTCTCCTGTAGGAGTGTAGCCCAACTGTACAACTCCTTGTTGGACACAGTCTCTAACAAAGTGACACCGGATATCAATATGCTTCGACCTATCATGAACCACTGGATTCTAAGAGAGCTTGATGCAACTCTAATTGTTGCACATGATCCTGGTCGCCTCCATATTCTTTCTGAATAGGTTCACCAACAGTTGTCTAAGCCATATGGCCTCACACGAAGCTGTGTTTGCTGCCATATATTCTGCCTCAGATGAGCTCAGAGCCATGAACTTCTGTTTCCTACTGCACCAGGAGATCATTCTTGATCCAATGTTGAAATAGTACCCAGAGGTACTTTTCCGATCTGCTGAACTTCCTATGCAATCTGCATCAGTAAATCCACTCAAATTGATATCCTTACCTTTAGTGTACAAGAGCCCATAATCGACTGTTCCCTGTAAATACCTAAGAACGTGTTTGGTTGCTGCCCAGTGTACCCTCTTTGGTTCCACCCTGAACTGACTGAGGGTGTTTACAACGTTGCAAATGTTTGGCTTGGTATTGACTAGATACATCAGGGACCCTATGAGTTGCCTATATAGGGTGGGATCGACATCCTTGTCTTTTGATGCATCAATCTTCTTCGAGTTGGTGATCATTGACGTAGCCATAGATTTACAGTCCTCCATCACGAATCTTTTCAGGATTTTTGTAGCATACCTCCCTTGCCCAAGGAAGATTTCTCCCTTCTGCTGCCAAACTTCCAACCCTAGGAAGTAGTGCATTCGTCCCAAATCTTTCATATCGAATTCTGTGGCTAGATTCTCCTTGCAGTCCCCAATGAGTCTGGATGATCATGATAGAAAGAGATCATCCACATACAATACTAAGATTAGCGACTCGTTATCTACAACCAGATAGTAGAGATTCAGATCCCCATCACTCTTGACAAATCCCATCTTCTGCAAGTAGCCATTTATTCAACCATACCATGCTCTCGGTGCCTGTTTCAACCCATACAAGTCTTTCTTCAATCTACATACATGAGACTTCTTCTCATGAGTTTCAAAGCCGTCTGGTTGTTCAACGTTACCTTCTCTTCTATTCCCTGTTCAGAAACGTCGTTTTGACAACCATCTGATGGATCTCCCATCCCATCTGGGCTTCAAGAGATATCACAACCCTAATAGATGTATACCTGGCTACTGGGGCGAAGGTCTCCTGATAGTCAATTCCTTCCTTTTGAGCATACCCCTTAGCCACAAACCTAGCCTTGTATTTCTCAACATTGTCATATGCAGCGTATTTGATCTTGTAGATCCATCTTGAACCTACCACTAATCTGTCTTGAGGCCTTGGCACTACCTCCCAAACATCGTTTACCATTATGGAGTTGTATTCTTCTACCATCACATCTAGCCAAACTTGATGTTGAGTTGCCTTCTTGAAACTGGCAGGCTTTCCATCCTGAGCTACTAATGCCTGATATCTATTTGGCAATTTTCACTCCCTCTTATTGTTTCTTGGCGCACCGATGAAGTCCTCTGCATCTTGCAGAATTTGACAAAGTTTCTTGCTAGTTCTTCCTCTGCCAGCCAGTGCTTTTGTTCGCTCCTCATCCTGAGAATCTTCCTGTCCTGAGGAAGAATTCTTTACTTCTGTTGGTTGAAGAGGCTTAACCAATGACTCCTCTTTTGATTGCTCTTCAGAAGGCATCTTGCGAGATCTTCTAAAAGCCATGTCCTCCATGAACTTTACATCTCGTCGTACTACTACCTTCCTGCTCCCTGGATGATAGATTCTGTATGGCTTAACATTTTCGCTATATCCCACTAGATATCCCTTTTCTGTAGTCTGATCCAACGTCTTCCTCTTTTCTTCGAGTATGTGGCAATATGCTAAACTCCCAAATATCCTAAAATGACTGACTTCAGGTGTCTTCCCTGTGAAGACTTTCTTTGGAGTAATCTTGCCCAATGCCCGATGAGGAGTCTTGTTCTGAACATAGACTGCTGTGTTGCATGCTTCTGCCCACAGGAATTTTGGCATATCCTGATCATACATCATGGCCTTAGCTGCTTCTACAATAGTCCTGTTCTTTCTTTTTGCTACCCCATTTTGCTTCGGATTGTAGGGAGCTGTCCACTCTCTTATGATGCCCTCCTTAGCGCAAAAATCAGTGAAGTCCTTATCGACATATTCTCCACCATTATCTGAGCGCAAAACTTTTATTTTCTTCCCAATCAGATTCTCCACCAGAGCCTTGAACTCCTTGAGTCGACAGAAAACCTCATCCTTTGTTTTTAGAAAATAAATCCAAGTTTTCCTTGAGTGGCCATTAATGATGGTAAGGAAATACTTGATACCACTGTGAGCTTTGACGGACATAGGTCTGCAGATATCTAAGTTATCAATCTTAGTACACTCTTGGCCCTGTGTTTGCTCCTAGGAAATGCTGGCTTGGCATACTTTCCTAGAGCACATCCCCTGCATACATCATCTCATTCCATACTTAGATCCGAAACTCTTGTTACAGTGCTCCCAAGAATTCTCAGAGCTCCATGGTGCAAGTGGTCCATTCTTCTGTGCCATAGTTTGTTCAAGTCCTTGTCTCCATGACTGCTTATTAGTGCCATTGGTGATTCTAGTTGTAATCTATACAACCAATTACTTTTGATATCGATCCGCACTTTCTTTTTCCAGCTCGGGTGTTTGACGTATACCTTCTCATTAATGAAGTAGACATCATAGCCTTTGCTTTGTAGTTGCAACACGGAAAGTAAGTTCATCCCTAATCCTGGTACATGCAGCACATTTGTAGCACAAAACCGTTCTCTTGATTTTGTCTGAAAGACTATGGTATCCTTCCCTACTGGAGTACACTTTGCCTTGTTCCCCATGGTGATCTAAAAGTTCATCTTCTCTTCTCAATATTCTGAGAAACACTCCAAGTTCATCTTCTCTTCTCAATATTCTGAGAAACACTCCCTAATTCCCGTCATATGCCACGAGGCTCCACTATCTATATACCATACTTCTAATGATGCAGCACTAGTCATACATCCCACTTCTTCTTCCAGCCTGGAAGCTAACACAGAGAAATCGAAATCTCTCTCTTGTGCAATCTTTTGAAAATATGTGTGAGTCCCCTAACGTGGATGCCTCTGCGTCGTCTTGACCCATAACTGATTTTCCCTTGCTATCTCTGATTACTCCCTTTGATACCATGTGAAAATTCTATCACTGCAACAACTGATTTACTTTTCCTACTTATTCCACAATAAGTTATTTATGAAATTATTTCAATAGACATTAAAATAAATACTGTTGCAAATATCACACCGTAATACAAAACAAAACATATGCACACGAATCAATACATTGACACAATTATTTTGGACAACAGTCCCCGGAAAAACCCAATGTGGGAAACTAGTGCAGCAAGGGAGGTTTTTATTATTCAACAATTTTTAAGTATAACAGGGTGCCAAACTGGTGCCCGGAGGTCCTTCTTCTTCTGTTTCTCCTGCTTTCCCTTAGATGCTAGGGTAGCATCCTCCTCTTCCTCCTTGATTTTGATCCCCTTGCCACTGCTTCTTGCCTTGCTTAGCCTTTTGATCCCCTCTTGGCGAAGAGCCGCCCACATTTCCTCCCAATCTAGAAGGGTCGCTCTGCCCAGTATGCTGTGGACAAACACCTCCCAATGTTTTGAGACTGCGTTCAGGGTCGTTCTCACCATCAATTCTTGATCTGGCGTGGCTCCTATGGAAGTTAGCTGATCCCGGATCTCCTTCAATCGATCGAGGAAGGGGTCGATTTGTTCTCGCTTCTGCATCTGGTATTGCTGCTGCTGATTTTCTAGTAGCATCTTCCTCTGCACAGAAGTATGCTAATACAACTTCTTTAAGGCCTCCCACATCTCATTTGCTGTATTCTTCCCGGCAATGTGTGGTATTACATGGTCCTTGCTCCTGTCAAGGATGATGCTCTTCGCCCTTGCCATTACATCCTCGTACTTACCCTTATCACCCGGGTCAAGAAGGCGAATTGCTTGAGACAGTTCCTGTCTAGAATAGATAAGATTTTGGCCTTCCAGACTACGAAGTTTGAGGCTCCGTCCAGTCTGTCCTAGTCTCTTACCCCATTCACTATCATCTCACTCCTCCTCTAATTCCTTTCTGGATGTTCTCAGTGTGACTCCCTCTGAGCCTTGATTTCCCTCCTAGAAACCCCTCTGCCAATGTCAAGATGGCCCCACTCTGATCCTTAGTGTAGCTGCACCACTGATTCGGATTTCTTGGCTAGAAATCCTTGGTAGCAACTCCCTCCTTGGTCTTTCCCTGTTAGGTACTGTTTTGACCACAGTACCCCACCAGCTTCACTCCGCAACTTACCCATAGCCTCCTATGCCTCAACAAACTGAAGGTTAGAGCTTCTAGGCTCTACACAATCCCAGCACTAGCAAAATCTGCACCTCCTGGCCACGAATGTCAATCCTTCTTGACTAAGAAAGATGATTGGGCACTATGTAGGTCAAGTCTGCTCCCTTCTGCCACTGCGTTGATCCTCCTCCCAGTTCAAACTTGATGACGCAGGCAGTGCGTCACCCCTTCCTTGTTGCTTCTCCGCTAGGAACAACTTTTGTCACTTAGGACAACTGTTTCTGTTGTTTCTACTCTGCTCCGTTGATGCCCTCAGTTCTCCTGTGATCTGCAACTACGCTCTGATACCATGTTGGAATTTCTAAGTCTAACTGTGAGAAACCCTTCATGTACTTTTCTGATTTATTTCTGTCTACTTGTTCTGATTAATTAACATGTTATTTACCATATAAATACTGGAAATAAATACAAGTACATGCTCAATACATTACAGATCATCAATTGAAGGAAACAAACAAGCACACAAGTGACATTGTTGTTTTTGAATCAATGTCCCTAGAAAAACCCAATGCGGGAAAACCAGTGCAACTATTTGAGGGTTTTAATTATTAAGCAGTTTCATAATACAATCTGGGTGCCCAAACTGGCTCACCCAACAGAGAATAATCTCAGCAGTAGTACCTCTCCTTCATAGGCAGATATTCCGGTTGAAACCCCAGATAAACACTCCGACAGCTCCCAACCCCAATCTGCCACACGGAAACCCCATTGTCAGCCTCTAGGGACTACGTCAGCCCTTTCTGGCCCAGTGTTTGCCCAACGTCACCCTAGGTCGCTCTGCATTAGCCTCTGGAGGCACTACGTCAGCCCTTAGAACCTCTGCATCACCCACGTTGGCTCTCTGAGGCACTGCGCAACTCTTCGTTGCCTTTGCGTCAGCCTTGGATGGCTCTGCGTGAACTTCTGGCTGGCTCTGCATCCCTTTAAAGTTTTGTAGATGTTCTATGCTAAGAGCAATTTCACTTTTCTCATAGCAATCATACAAGTAGTTAAGCAAAATGCAGATAGAACATATAAGCAGATCTTACAGAATACAAATCAGAAACAGGAAAAATGTGTGTGTTCGTTTCGGCGGTCAACAGGATGCTTCAACCAGCAAAGTCTCCTTTGG
>APFE030003476.1:0-10385 GCA_000404065.3 Pinus taeda
ATATATAGATGATTGCAGGGGGGTGATTCAGCTTCTGGGATTTTGATTAGTGTCCTCTCTCTGATAGTTCTTGATTCCACTTGGAGATTGATGATCTCTTACTCATCCCTGGGCGAATTCAGAGAGGCAAGTGTCATAGGAGAAGTTTCCGGAAGATTCCATGATCCTCTACCTCGCGAACTGTCTCTGCCATTTATCCATTCTCGTTCGTTGCACCCTACAGAAGGGCTTTCCAGTATGCATCGCACCCTTTACACTGAGCAGGTGAGATGCATCGCACCATCTGCACTGGGAATTCTGTATGGTTCTGTTTTGGCCAGTTCTGAGCAGTTTTCCATGGAGATCTTCTGGGAGATGTTGTAATCAGCTGACCTTGTTCCTTTAGGGTGTGAAGCAACACTTTTAGGGACTTAGAAGCCCTTGGTTTATGGACGTTTATGATTGGGGTTGTAGTGCCAAAAAATGTCTATAATAATAGGGTAAGTAGAAAAAATATGTCTGCAAAGCAAACAAACACACCAAAAAATCAAAACGCACACTAATGAATTTGCACACTAATATACAAAAGTTATCATATGAATTTCACGCATAATAGTTTTTGAGATACAACCCATTACGGGGTTGTGACAATGGATTTCCCTCATAATCACATAGCTCATAGGCACCTTTCTGTAATACAAACTTGACAATGTAGGGCCCATGCCTTATAGGTTCGAACTTTCCTACCCCCAACTTATCGTTGGCTTGATCATAAAGAAGGACCAAGTCACCTTCAACAAAAGTGTGAGGAGAAACGGTTTGGTCAAAATGAGCTTTGAATTGTTTCTATTGAGCTTCGATAATCATTGCAGCGATGCGACGAGTCTCATCAAGCCTCTCAAGATATGGTAGCCTCTCCTCTTCAGGCGAGGTATCCAGAAGAAGTTTTATAGCTAGCTTAAGCGAAGGGATTTCACATTCAATTGGAAGAGTTGCCTCTAAACCATACACCAGCTAGAATGGAGTGAATCCAGTGGTTGTCTTAATAGTGGTCCGGTAAGCCCAAAGAGCTGAGAAAAGCATTAAAAGTCAATCTTTTATGTGCTTCCCAACACTGCACTGAAGCATAGTAATCAAAACCTTATTGACTGCTTCAACTTGGCCATTGGCTTGTGGATAATATGGAGTCAAGCTATCATGTCGAAGGCCCAACTGAGCAGTTAAATCTGCCATCATGTGCTAATGAAAATATGATCCATGGTTAGTCATGATAGCTTGAGGGACACTGAAACATGTGATAAAATGGTTAAAAAGGATATGTGTGGTAGTAAGACCATTGGCATTGTATTTTGGCATCGCCTTGGCCCATTTCATAAAATAGTTGATGGCAACAATGATATAACCATGCCCCTAAGCTGAGTGAGGGTTACATGTCATGAAATCAATGCCCCATTTGGAAAATGGGCCAACGCTAATGATTGGGTGTAGGGGTGCGGGAGGGGTGTGCAGTTTTCAGTTGAAAATTTGGCATTGGTGGCATTTTTGGACAGCTAGAATGCAATATTTGAAGATAGAAGGCTAGAAATAACCAGCGTGAAGGATATTATGAACAATGGAATATCAAGACATATGACCACCACAGGCACCAGAGTGGCAATCATTTAGGACCTGCTCAGCTTCTTCAAGGGTGATACATCTGCAGAGGACAGAGTCCACACCGAACCGATACAAGGGAAAGGATAGGGTAGGGAGTGATGTCGGATCCAGCGTCGGTCTGAGCGAGACAACTCATATCAGAAGGTATGGGTTTGGAGAAAAACAATATTGTCTCCATACCACGGGTCAAGAGTGTTGATTAGAAATAGAGTTTCATCGGGTATATGCTCAGTAAAATTGATTGGGTTGTTGGTAGACAGGAGAACACAGATTAACTCGACAAAGACGAGTGATTTCTTTTATTGGAAGCAGTGAATTCCAAATAAAAATCCCATAGGATGACAATCCATTTGGAGTCTTTGCCCCCTAGTAACTGACGAGTCAGTATATAAGTCACGGGGTTGCAATCATAAATTACAGTGATTTTCCTTAAAAGGATATAGTGGCGAAACCTTTGGAAGATATGAACGGCTGCCAAAGCAAGCTTCTCGACATGAGCATAACAAGACTCAGTATAAAGAAGGTTGTAACTCAAATAATAAACCACATTCTCGTTGCCATCATTGTCGTCTTGAACTAACACCATAGTAATAACATTATCGATTGCAACCAAATACAGGAAATAGTTACGGCGATAATTGGGGGGATGGAGTAAAGGAGCACTAATTAGAGCTTTCTTTAAAGCATCCAAGTATTTTTGAGCAAATTCATCCCAAATAAAAGGAATCCCCTTCTTAAGTAAGTGAGTATAACCTTTGGAAAGTTCGGCCTAATTCAGGATAAATCGATGGAGAAAATTAGTTTTTCCTTGCAATCTCTACAATTGCAGTAGTGATGAAGAGGGCATAGATTGACTATGGCCTCAAATTTCAAAGGATCAATCCTGATCCCTTCATGAGACACAACAAAACCTAAGAGCCGACTAGAATCGACACAAAAAACACATTTTTGTGGATTGAGATGGATATTATAATATTGACATCGTAAGAAGATAACTCTTAAGTGATTTGGATGGTCATGAAGTTTAGCCGAATGAGCAGGAAAATCATCGAGGTACAACTGAACAATATGTTGAATGTCATGGAATGCACAGGACATTGCTCGTTGAAAAGTGGCACCAGCATTCTTCAGACAAAAAGGAAGTTTTTTGTAAGCGAAGGTACACCAAGGACAAATAAAGGCGGTTTTATGCTGATCAGCGGGTGAAATGTTAATCTGGTTATAGCCAGAAAATCCATCCATGAAAGAAAAATATCACTCCCTGCGCATTCGTCAATGACCTGGTCGATGAAGGGAGTAGGATAATTGTCTTTTGGACCCATGCGATTAATATCATGGTAATCAACACAAACACATATCGTGCCCTGCTTTTTGGTAACAGGGATGGTATTGGATACCCAATCCATCAATGGAATAAGATAAATGAAACCTGCTTCCAAAAGCTTCTCTAACTCTAATTTGATAGCAGAAACCTTTCGAGGGTGCATAGGGCGAAGCCATTGGCGAATAGGTTTAGTAATAGAATATGTCGGGATCTCATGCACCACTATGGCTGGATCAATACCAGGTATCTCCTCGTGTGACCAAGTGAAAACATCTCGAAATTCTTTAAAAAGATGAGTATAAATCTTGATCTCATTTGGAGAACAAGAAACCCCAATATGGATGTTCTCGACAATTCATAGTTTAACGGAAATTTGAATAGGAATTGTAACAATGATGTTTCCCATATTACCTTATGATAAAATTTCATGTACCGAAACAAGCGTTTGAAACGTAAGTGTAAAAGGATGAGAAACAAATGCTTCAAGACAAGAAGGCATCTCATTGAGGCGAGAGAGAAAGGAAGAACGATGATGCAGACCGTTCCATGGAGCTTCCTCCAAAGACATGACCTCCACGATACTCTCTTCAGTGGGGAGTGTCTCTTTCAAAGGATTCAGAGAATCCCAAGAACCAAGCTAAAGGGATGGCACATAAGTGTCTAGGTTTACGCTAAAGACAACATAACTTTCTGAAGTGGCCATCGAAGCTAGAAAAATTTCATGGTAATTTATCTCCAATGGACTTAAAGGCATAACAACTCCAAAAGAGTCAATTTGGTCTTCAGAAGGGATAATCCAAGGATCCGTGGAATCTAAGATCATATTGACTGAATGAACATGCAAAGGTGGGAGAGTAAAGGTACCCATTAAAGTAGAGTCTTTGAAAAGACCGATGCCCACGCTCTCATAAGGAATCTCAGTATTACCCACATAAGGAACATTACCACTAGATGAACTAGAAGAAAATAAAGAAAGTTGATCAACCATGATGGTTTTTCCTTCATGAGGAAAACGAATTATGCAGAACAAAGAAGACACTACATAAAACATGGTGTGATTACAACTTCGCCTGAGAAGAAGGTTGTTGTTGAGATTGGAATCTACAATTTCTGCTTCTAATTCAACAATCTTTCCTTCCAACGTAATCGGTAATCTTGTGAGTATACCGTAAGGTCAAGAACCTATGCCATCAAATGCTTCCAAGGTGTTCAAAGATTAGTTAAGAGGAGGAGAGCCAATGGATTTCCAACACGAAACTGACATGATGCAGGTCAAGGCACCTTCATCAATAACCGTGCGATGAATCATCTTTACTTTGAGAAGGACTTGGATAAAAAATGTGATATGATGAGGAAGACGAGGTATATGATTCTCTAGATTGAAAGTAATCAGATTTGAATTAGAAGGATCAATAACACCTATAGCAGACAACAGTGATTTCCGTTGCATTGGACAAAATTGAAGAACCTCCAAGGTAGACATCACCGAAGGTGGCTGAGCTGAATCCTCAACAATATTGTAATGTTGCGCAGCTCTGGCATTCGAATTGTAAGACGACTTCCGAAGAACACCTTTAGGGGGTGGTCGGATGACAAACTCACTGTTAGGGTGCTCGATATAGAGTGGACCAGACGGAGTAGAAGTAGAAGGAGCATCATGGGCTTCTTTCTCTGTAGTCTATTTAGATGTAGCTTGATAGTCCTTGGTTTGAGTAGCGATTGAGATAGGTGACGAACCTTACATCATGAACACTTGGGAACATGAAGAAGAAGAAGACTAAGGCTGGTTTACCAATTGGGTTTGCTGTGATGGAAAAGGTTCTTTTAAGATAGCCAGAGTCCCTTTTAGCAAGCAACTAACTTCAGATTGTCAGGGACAATCTTTAGTGTAATGATACTCCTCATAGATGAGGCAAGTATATGTCGGCTTTCTTTGAGAAGCGTCATCAACAAAATATTTAGGAGGGTCCTATTTTGGGGCATTGTCTTGGCCTTACCTTTGTATTTCTTTTTACCTCAGAGGTTTCATGAGGACTGGTTGAATTATTAGAGGGATTATTGGAATACGTGTTCGAGACCATTTCTGCTTCGAGGAAGCTTTCATGGGAGTCAGAGTCATGAAACCAATCACACTGTCAACAGGTGGGATATCCTGAGACTTTGATGCTGTCATATTCGATGACGGTCTCAGAGCATTGAGTAACATCTCATACAATGTGCCAGATTGTGAATAGATGAGGTCTAAATACTCAGCACGAGTGATAGCTTGTTCTTCAGTAACACATCCACCCATGGCTATGTACTTAGCAATCTTGCTGACGAATGATTTCATGAACCATTCTATCAAAAACTCATCAACAATTTCAAACTTGATGAGGCGACGCCTACGTCTCCATTCATGGATGTGATCAGAGATGTGGGTCTTAGTGTATTTCTTTAGTGACGTAAGAAGATCAGATCCCGTTTCATAGTGAACTAGTAGCTGGAAATGAGTAAGAAAAGCCATAACAAGAGAGTTGAAGTCACCATAGGTGCCTCGAGGCAATTCTAGGTACCATTTGGTGGAAACACCTGTGAGATTTATTTGAAAGAGTTGAATATGGATACAATCATCAACATACGAATTTGAGGAACACTAGAGGTGATATGTCATCACATGGGATTGTGGATCCTCCTTTGCTTTTCCCTCAAATTTGAGGCAATCACTTGAAATATTCGATGGAATTGGAGGCCAGTATAGCGAATGAAGGATGGGATCATTCATGAGCTTGGAAACATTGGGGAGTTCTAACGTAGCCAAGAAAGGAAATTGCGTGTTAAATGGCATATAGGGCCTTTGAGGAGACCCAAACTGCGGAGTCCATCCTTGATGGTAAGGATTTTTCCCTCATAGTGGCAGATTTTATCCATACAGAATTTGATTTTGTCCCCATTGAGGGTTACCTTGCCCATAAGGAGGATTCTATCCCAGGTAGGTTTGAAACTACCTGCCCATAGGCCACTAATGAAAATTGTATGCGACATACGGGTTATAAGGCTGTTGAACTTGTTGACCTTGGACATAAGGATTTTGAACTTGCTGATGCAAAGGCTGACCTTGCGGACACACATATAAGGCTTGCTACTATCAAGTCTGATCTTGTTGTTGCAAAGGTTGTCTTTACTGCTGTAAAGGTTGGCCCTACAGCTGCAGAGGCTCGCCTTGTGAAGACAAAGTTTGGGAGGATTGCTGAACAAACTGTGTCTGCGGTTGCAAAGGCTGCTCCGATTGTTGCAAATGTTTCCCTTATGGTTGTAGTAGTTGTCCTTGCTGCTGCAAGGATTGCCTTGGTTGCTGTGAAGGTTTCCTTACTGTTGCGAAGGTTTCTTACTGTTGCAAGGGTATATGGACAGTTCCTAGGGTGATACCTTGAGGGTATTGATAGTTCCTGAATTGGATCTGGCCATATCCACTAGGCATAGTGGATTGGCTAGGCTGAACATAAGGCCCAACTTGAGGAATGTAAGGTGGATTTACCATAGCTTGAGAACCATATGGGACATAAGCCAGTTGGAATGGGACTTGAGACATATATGGCTACTAGTATTGGACCTTACCTGACCCAGATGGACCAATAGGGTTAGGAATAGTTCCATAAAAGGGTTGATTCATTCCAACCATGTGAGTTTGTAATCCACTCATATTGGTTTTTCCAAACATCATGGGGATATTCAGATCTTTCCCCCCTGGCAGTGGCAAAGTCTGTCCACTCACTGGAGGGGTAGAAGAACATACCAAGACCTAACTTGAGACTGTCTATTGAACTAGAAGAGCCAGCCGAAACAACGAGATAGGGTTAGATGGAATATTAAGTTGAATCGGAACTGAAGTGAATGTAGTTTCTATAATCGATCGAGAGGTCATGTTCTAAACAAACAGACCTGATGTAGGCATAACGTCAGAAGACCAGATGGGGTTTTGATACAATGACGAGGCACTAGGAGTGCCTTAAACCAATTGATCTAGAGAGGTATAACCATGCGGCGATATGGGTTCACTAAACTTAGGATAAGAGAGAGATGAGACTCTTCCCGTAAAAGGGAAACCTTCTAGAGGGAACTCGTATCCCTGCTCATCATCTACATGAGGAGTGCGTGTAGTGGAAACTTCCGAATGACCCAGAGAGGAGATTGGGATCTCGCCTTCTGACTCCATGGATGGAAACAACTGGCGAAGAGGAACCAAAGATGTCTAAGAAGATAACTCCAAAGGAATACCAAGTCGATCGTACAGATTGTATGGACGTTGTGGAGATATCACAACAAGATCGAACAATGGGTTCGGTGGATAAACAACCAGTCTTGGACTTTCTGGAGTTTGCGGACTCTCAGATGTCTAGATGGGATTATTAGAGGAATCCAGATCAGATTCTTGTGGTGACCATGAATCTGAGGAGGTAGGTGAGAAGACAAAGGTTGGATGCTCAAAACAATTCCAAGTTCAACACCTTGATCTTCAAGCGACTGAGGAAGTTTTGGATGAACTCCTTCAGAGGACCCTTCAGTATCAGACAATGAAGAGGAAGTATGAGATGGAATCAATCATTCAACCACGATGGGTTCCCCTCAACAAAAAAAGGGAAAGGAAACAAATTAATTAAGGCTTTAACAATCTTGAAATTAACAAGGAATTACTCAATTTGGTCTAACAAGCAACTGCTTGGGATGTCATGTTTACCATGGGCAGTTATATTTTATAAACAAAAAATGCATTTTCATCTTTTAAGAGTTGAGAAAAGGGTGAAAAGGTGACTCTAGTCGCTTTCAATAGTTTTCTGAGCATGAAAGGACAAGTTGGTCGATGATCTATTCAAAGTTAAAGAGTCAGAAAAGATCAAATGAATTCTTTGGTGAATCTAGGTAAAAGGAGTACCAAGTAACCGTGAACTGCAATATACACCTCAGCCAAAGAATTGACCAAGGACTTGATGTACGTGCAGGAAATCTCCTTGAATGTTGTGTTCGGTTTATCACGTTTATAGGGAGGAAGACTTGGCTTCCTATGGATAAAGGATTGCAACCTAGAGGGGTCTCACTTTATATACGCGACGGTACGAGGAGAAAAAGTCCATGCTAGCGCTGTCTAATACTGAAGCTTATGACAACTACTAAGTTTTAAAGATGTCAGAACACGTCTCTAACCTAGACCACTAGATATTATCATTAATGTTTCAAATGCTTCTTAGGTTAATTAATAGATTTTAAAGTTTATCTTGTAATTATGTCTCAATTTCAAGTCCTTAACGATGTTTTTTCTTCCTAAAATGCAAACTAGACGATGAAATGAAATCTTTCAATTTGATGAAGGGTAGCTATGTATGGACGAAAATTAGTCAAATTATGCATCAAACCAAATGCAATATGCATCTATGACCATCTTCGAATGCAAAATGAAAAATATGAAATCTAATCCTTCATATGATAAGAAAATACAATGCTAAACCTTAAAGCAAAATCTCTAAGATACATTGATGAATTTTCTTTTCTCTTTTCAAGATGCAAGAAATGTAATCTAGTGAAAAGGGAAAGAGAATGCAGGCAAACCAAGAAGTATGAAAATCAATTTCACATCAACGATTCGAATGCAATGCAAAATGTTTCAAAAACTAAGAAAAGAATTGCACTTTTGTGGAGTACTAAAGAAGGTATGTTTTTGATAATTATTTCAGTGTCTTTTCATTAGAACTTACAAACCTTTTGCATCATGAACTAGGAAAACGACAAGGAATTGTAATAAAACATGTGAGATCAATATGCAAGATGAAAATACTGACAATTGTCATTTCCTTATGCAGGAAGGAAGAAAAACGAGAAGTTGTCGTTCCAAAGGAAAGGACAAGGACGGGTTAACGTTGTCCCTTTGACGGGAGACAGTATGAAAACAAGGCAAAGAAAATCAAAGCGAATCGGCCCTAGAAAGGAAGTGGAGATATCAGCTTGGCACAGGAAAGAAAATAAATGACTGAGGACTAATGGTTCGGCGAATCCCTCAGGATCCTTGATCCTGAGGGATCGCTGTTTTATCTATTTCTGCACTTAGATATCTCTGCCTTCACCCTTATAAAAGGGGCAACACTGTTAGCTTGGGAGAGATGTTGTTATGTTTTCTGTAATTTCCTTTAGGATCAAAACTTTGATCATCAAGTCTTGTTAAGAACTTATTTATTGTAATTTCACTTTATGCATTAATACAAACTTGGTTACTATTTCATCTTTGAGTCTGGAATAGCTTCAAGTGGTGTACCCCTGGAGGCTAAGGGCCCGGCCTTGGAGGACACTTGCTCCTGTACTATTACGTTTGGTTTATGCGTGGTTTTCTTATCGACGTTATTTGGTAATCTGATGTGTTTTTTAAGTTTACATCACATGCTCTGTTATGTTTAAATTATTAAGGTTTCTAAAGACAAAACTATTGTTTTGACTCTACATCATATCACTATTCTTTTAGGTGTTGATATAATACTTCTAGTCTTTACAGAATACTATTGCTGTTTCATTACAGAGCCTTTGTGCTGTGCACTTGTTCATTAACATTACAAAATTCCTCTTGGAAGTTATGTTCTTTGCGATTGTTGGATCTATGAGCAATGCCGTTCTAATTTGAAATACAATCGTACTCTTTCTAACTGAGATTGATAACTTGGTCAGATTACTATTCAAGTGTGCCGTGTGTATATATGGTTTTCAAGCACTGTTCTATAATTCATCATTAATCAGTGCTATTCCATTTTGGCGTGTTATTCAATCCAACCTTAAGAGTGAAGGATTGCCGCTTGATTCCTGTAGATTATGATTAGTGCATTTGATCTTATAGACTAAGGTGTTACTGCTGGTTAGACTTAGTTTCCGTTACAATTTCTTAACTGCTATTCCATTTCAGGTTTTCTATTCTGTTTCATAATTGTTGTTCCATTTCAGGGTTGCTGTTCTATTTCTTAATCGTTGTTCCATTTCTTATCTGCTGTTTCATTTCTTGTCATTTGTTATTTTGGTGTGAAGAACGATCTCAGGCTGTAGTGAGCATTGACATCTACTGTCCGGCTCCCAGATCCACGATCTGTTCTCTGGTTTCCTTTTCCATCAGTTTACAAAGGGATGGGTTATTGCTACCAAACCCTTGACTGATAAATTGCTTAGTTTTCTGAATATGTGGTTTAATCTCTTGAAGTAGTTAGCTGTAAACAAGCATCCATTTACTCTTGTATTTTCAAACACTGTGCTACTAGCATTACTCTGGAAAATGATAGCCTCAGACTGAGACACTCTTTGAAATAGCAAAACATTCTCGGATTGACATACTAATGTGAGGTAATTAGAGGTGAAAGAGACCCTTGTTATAGCTACATTTTGGCGCCGTTGTCGGGGAAAGAGTGTAGCCATTTTTTTA
>APFE030003478.1:0-21243 GCA_000404065.3 Pinus taeda
ACTGTAATAGATCTTCATATCTTTTTTAGCCTTGCCAATTTTTATCAGATGTTCGCATTGGGATTCTCTCATATCACTCGGCCTTTGATTCAAGTTACCAAGGGCAAAGTGAAAGAAGAAATTTTATGGTCTGAGTCCCAACAAAAGTCATTTGTTCATCTAAAGCACCGCCTCTTCTCTGCATAAGTACTCACATTTCCAAACCTACAACAACCATTTGAAATTGAGACAAATGCCTCTAACTATGTTATTGATGCATCTCTTACCTAGAAAGGGCACCCAGTTGCCTATCACATTGAGACGCTTTCTGACACAGTTTGGAAATACCCCACCTACGATAATGTGATGCATTCCAACATGTAGGCTTCTCAATAATGGAAACATTACATTCTAGAGAACCAGATATTCATACACATAGATCACTAACCATTGTAGTTTATACAAACCTAAGGGAAGTTGTAGAATGATAGACATCAAAATTGGTCCACATATCTACAACAATTCCATTTGAATATAAAATAAAAGAAGGGTAGTACCAATAATGTTGTATATTTCCTCAAATGGTCACCTCTTGCAGCATTGACCACTGTTCTAAACTCTTGTGGCCATGCGACCTTTGGATGGTAGAAACTATATAAAAATGATTCTAAGTTTTATACCTCATAGCAGATTCTAGTTTATGGCAAGCAAGCTCCAGACTTCCACCTCCAAGATGCATTATTATGCTACCTGGGCCACCTTTGTGTTCGTTTAAGCGAGTGTGCCAAGATGATTTGGTAGACATGCTACAATAAGGTTGCCTGAAATTTTGGTGTTAATAAAACTGTGGCCATACTACAGAAGCATTTTTATTGCTCAAATCACCGACAGGATGTTTGAAAATATATCAAATCCTGCATTGCATATACCATCACCAAATCAACTATTAAGAAGCAAGGATTGTATACTCCTCTGCCTACTCTTAACTTACTCTAGGAATCCATCTCCATGGAATATATCTTTGGCCTTCCTTCTACCAAACCTAACAATGGCTATGTATTTGTGGTTGTCAACAAATTTTCTAAGATGGCTATATTGGCTGCGTGCACAAAGAGTATCACAACAGAGGCCACTTCCAAACTCTTATTTGAACGAGTGTGGGTACATTTTGGGGTCTCGTATACCATTATATTAGATTGGGATAGAACGTTCCTAATCCCATTCTAGTCGAGTGTTCGTTCATTGTTAGACACCAATCTCACCAAGTCAACTGCATTCTGGTGGTCTAGGTGCAGGCAATACTAACAACCTTTCAAAGTTGGCTACAATTTCTTCTAATTCTGGATGAATTCCTCTTTTTTCTTCAATAGGTGTATCAGTCATCTATTGTTATATTGACAACTTCATGAGTTTATCCTCTAATCACTCCAACCATCGTTATCGGTGCAATTAAGCAATAGGCTTGTTTTCGCCTTTCTCGGCCTATCATTCCATAAGAATTATAAAAATATACTAGTGCTACTTTTAAAAGAGGAAATTGTGTTTTAAACGCAAAACATGCAGGGATTTTTGTTCCAAAGGAATGTAACAACACTATCGATGCTTTAATACCCACTATAGTGTTAATTCTCGGGAATTACACTATCAACACAAGATTCCTAAGAAATGCATTACACTCAATTAACACTATTGGCAGTTAATATCGATCCTTCCAGCGTTCCTTTCTCTCATGCAATAACACATAATGTTATCGGAGATCACAATCGCAACTCCAATGTTGCCAATGCAAGGCTCCTTCCACTCCACTCTAGCGATGTGATAACAATCACGTACCCAATAACTTTTCCAATTTGTTCTATAATGTTTTTATTCCAGACTGTTGGAGTTTCGGACTTCAGCAATTCTAAAGGTCCTTCCCACTCCACTTGTGGTACTGTGATGTGATAATGGTTCAAACCCGATACGGGTATGAACCAGATCTTATAAAATTTTAAGTCCAGAACTTCGTTGAGCTAAGTAATTACAGGGGTTTTCCTAGGTAAAACGGAGTTTCAGCTTGGAAGCTCAACAATGCATGGAATCTCAACAGAGAATCATCAAAATCAGATGCATAGAGAGATTTTTCAATATGACAATGTCTCTGAGATCGACTAACTCAAAGAGTCCCATTATTTTCTTTTTATAATAATAGATAAAGTCTTCTCGATCCTTATCCTTTACAAAAGCATGCCTTTTACATAGGGCGATTTAAATAAATTATGAATAAAGCTTACTACAGCTTATCCATAAAGCAATTATTACAAATTAATCTCATTCTTAAATTCTATCCTTATCCTAACCTAGCAAAGCATGGAAATTGCTGGCTAAAGGACCCCACTCCTTTTCCTATAATTTTTTTTGGATTTTTGGAATAAGTTTGAAGATTTTTCCCTCCAAGTCTCATGCTCCTGCATCAAACTCCCGAGGACAAAATTCTTCATGGGCTCATGTCCATGAGTTCATCTACAGAATTGTCCAGTTTCTATAGCATCTCTTCTCTAACCCAAGTAGCTTCAGTTGTTGGTTGATCCTTCCATTTTACCAAATATGAAGTATTCTCATTCCCTTGTTTTCTTAAACACCTTCTTGTCCAGAATTCTTTCTGGCTGCAATTCCTTTGTTGTGGGTAACTATTTTACCTAGTCAATCTCTTGCGTCTCTTGATCTTGTGATGTATCATTTGTAGTTTCACCTTCATACTTGTACATGTCCGCAACATTAAAAATTGGTGATATTCCAACATGAGGGGGTAACTCAATCTCATAGGAATTTGCAAAAAATTTCCTCAACACTCTACACGGTCCAATATTTTTGAACTTCAATTTGTTATACTCCCTCTTTGGAAAACTCTCCTTTCTGAGATGTGCTAAAACTAGATCTCCAACTTCAATTTTAACCTCTCTTCTTCTCATGTCTGCTCTAGTTTTGTACTTGATGTTGCTATCTTGCAGTTCTTGTTTCACTTATTCATGTATTGCTTGCATTTTTGAAGAAAAATCTTCACCCTATGCACTTCTCATTTCATCTTTTCCCAAGTTTCTTAACTCAGATACTCCTCTTAGATGCATTCCATAAAAAATATGGAATGGACTCTCTCTTTTGCTCCTATTAGGTGAGTCATTATATGGATATTCAGCTTGTGCCAACACTTGATCCCATTGCTTTGGATGTTTTGCAGTAAGGCTCCTTAAAAGATTGCTCAAACTCCTGTTCATAACTTCAGTCTGTCCATCAGTTTGTGGATGATAGGCAGAACTGAAACTTTGTTTAGTTCCTAGCTTCTTCCATAATGTTCTCCAGAAATGTCCAACAAATTTGGAATCTGTTTCTGAGACAATACTCTCAGGCAACCCATGCAATCTTACAACCTCCTTAAAAAAAAAAATAGCAATGTCAGAAGCATCACTAGTCTTATAACATGCAATAAAGTGTGCCATTATTTAAAATCTGTCCACTACAACAAAAATTTAATCATTACCTCTTTAAGTCTTTGGTAAGCCCAAAACAAAATCCATACTTATCATATCCCAAGGCCTATCTAGAACTGGTAATGGGATATACAAACTTGTGTTTTGGCTCCTTCCCTTTGCATATTGACAAACTTTGCAAGTTTTCACATACTTCTCCACTTCATATTTCATTTTCGGCCATAAATAAAATATGTTTAACTACTCATAAGTCTTCTCTACACCAAAATGTTCTGCAATTCCTCCACTATGTTTTTCTTTGATTAAATTCTCCCTCATTGAGCAGTTTGGTATGCACAACTGATTTTTCTTAAACAACAATCCATCTTGTAAGAAGTAATCCAACCATCTACTTATATCCATCAAAACATGATTTTTACTACCTTCAAATGCCTCTTTAAAATTTGGATCTGCTTCATACAATTCTTTAAGAAAATCAAAACCCAACAATTGGATTTGACTCTCTTCAAATAATACATTCCTCCTATTTAAGGCATCTACAACTTTGTTTGATTAGCCATTTATATGCTTCAAAACAAAATGGAAACCTTGAAGATACTCTACCTATTTAGCATGTTTCTGGCTAAGCTTTGGTTGCTGCATAATATACTATAGTGAATAGTTATCTGAATAAAGTATGAACTCCTTTGACATTAGATAATACCTCCATTTCTTCAATGACTGAACAACTACATAGAACTCCTTGTCATAAGAAGAATATTTCCTTTTTGAATCATTCATATTTTCACTAAAATAAGCTATTAGTTTGTCTTCTTGACTTAATACACCTCCAATAGCTTCTCCGCTGGCATCACACTTCACTTGGAAAGGTTTACTAAAATTAGGTAGAATCAAAATAGGCTTTTCAGTGATCTTCTTCCTTAATAGCTGGAAATTCTTTTCTGCTTCAGTAGTCCATCTAAATGGTTATGTATCCTTCTTTATGGTCTCAATAATAGGTGCATTGATCTTACTAAAATTCTTGATGAATTTTCTATAAAATCTAGCAAGACCATGAAAACTTCTTACCTCAAAAACACTTTTAGGTGAAGGCCACTCCATGATTGCCTTGATCTTCTCTAGATCCATCTTCAACCCTTCAGCAGAAATAACAAAACCCAAGTACACTAGCTCTTCTTTCATGAATGAACACTTCTTAAAATTCAGCAATAATTTCTCGTGTTGTAGCCTTTGTAAGACATAATTTAGATGCCTTATGTGCTCCTCCTTAGACCTGTTGTAAACTAAAATCGTCCAAAATATACTATTACAAATTTACCAATAAAATATTTAAAAACTTCATTCATGAGTCTCATAAACATACTTGGTGCATTTGAAAACCCAAAAGGCATTACTCTCCACTCATACAATCCCTCATTTGTCTTAAAAACAGTTTCCCACTCATCCCCTTCTCTTATCCTTATCTGATGATACCCACTTTTAAGATCTAGTTTTGAAAAATAATTTGCTCCACTCAAGTAATCCATTAAATCTTTAATTCTAAGTAAAGGAAATTTGTACCTGATTGTGATTTTATTGATGGCTCTTGAATCTGTACACATTCTCTAGCCTCCATCTTTCTTTGGACTCAACACTATTGGTACTGCGCAAGGACATAAGCTTTCTCTAATCAGCCCTTTGTCAAGCAATTCTTGCACCTGCTTCCTAACCTCTTCATTTTCTATAGGATTCATTCTGTAAGTTTCTTTGTTAGTTAGACTTGTTCCAGGAATCAAATATATATGATGGCTAATTCTTCTAATGGGTGGTAACTCATTAGGCAAATCATCAACAATAATATCAAAATAATTCTCCAACATATCTTGAATTTCAATGGGTAAATCAAAAACTTTAGTAGAAGTCATTATTACCTTGGGCTTGAAAGTTACAGAAAAATTTACCTCATTCTCTTCAATCTGCTTCAAGTATTCCTTTCCTCCTAGTAACAAAGTTTTTGGATCAGTCTTCTTTCCTCATACATCTTCTTCTTGCAGAGGCAGCAACGTATGATTGACACCATCCTTTCCAAACTTGTAGGTGTTTCTTTTTCCATCATGCATGGCTCCTCTCTCATATTTCCAAGGTCTTCCAAGAAATATGTGACGCACATCCATTGGCATCACATCACATACAATTTTATCTTTATACTTTCCCACCTAAAATTCCACTTCACACTGTTCATTCACTAACAATTGATGTCCCTTTTGTAACCATGACACCTTGTAAGGAGTTGGATGTTTTGTTGTCTTCAGCTTCAATTTCTCCGCTACTTCTGTAGAGACCAAATTATTAGTGCTGCCACTATCAATGATCATCTAACAACACTTCCCTTGAACTTTATACACTGTTTTGAATAAAATTTCTTTGTGTTGGTTCAACTATCTCCTTTGCTAGCTTCAGCAAAACTTTATTAACTACCAAAGATTCTCCTCTCTCTGGGATATTTTATTCTTCTGTCACTATTGTTGTTGCTTCCCGCTCAGCTTGAGCAACAATAGAATTCCTCTGATTTGTTTCTGCTTTCTCTGGGCACTCAAAGGCTCTGTCTCCCAGTTTGTTACATCTGTAACATCTTATTTCTCTTTCTCTTCCTCTGCCTCCTCTCCCTCTATAAAAACTTCCTCTTCCTCTTGCATCACCTCCTGTGGGTGCATTCTAGGTTGAGTTGCTGCTACCTCCATATTTAGGTGTTGTAGATATTCCTCTACCACCTTTACTTCCCCTTCCTCGGAAAGTACCTCTTCCTCTTGCAAATTTCTTCCTCATGAGTTTTTCTTCAGCTTTCAGTGCTATCCGATAAGCTTCTTCTACTATTTTAGGAGACAATATACTTATCTCATCTTGAATGTCCATCCTAAGACCATTCACATATCTAGCCACCTTCTCATCTATTTCCTGGGCTTCTCTAGCTCTTATGCTTACCTTGTAGAATTCCTTTGTGTATTCTTTCACTATCAAAGACCTCTGTCTAAGATTTTGTATCTATCTAAACAAGGTTTGCTGATAATTACTTGGTAGAAACTTACCTCTTAGCTTTGCTACCATCCTGCTCCAATTCTTGATAGGTTGCTTGCCAAGTCTCTTTCTTTCTGCCTACACAACATCCCACCAAAGAGCTACATGGTCTTTTAACTTGGTGACAACAAACTTTACTTTCTTCTCATCTTATGTTTCTTCATAGTCAAAGAATTTCTCCATGCCATTAATCCAGTCTATGAATTCTTCTAGATTCAATCCTCCTTCATATATTGAAACCTCGGTCTTTGGCCTAGTCGTGAATCTCAACACTGATTGGAAGAATCTCATCTCAGGAGTAACTGCTACAACTTCCTCCTCTACAGCTTCAACCTCAAGCTCACTAACATCTCCATCATCTATATTTCTTCGTCTTGTTAATGCATCGAATCTAGCTTGCATATGTTGCACAGCTTCCATCACTTCAGCATTTGCAACATGCTGTCCTCTTCCACCACATCCTTGTCCTCTTCCAACTCTAAAAGCCATAGTAACTTTTCTTCTCTTGCTTCTGAGATTCAATTCAATGTCAGCTGGTTGCTCGAATACCACTAATGGTGGTTTGGGTGTAGGCAATATAGACAACATTTCAAAGTTGGCTACAATTTCTTCTAATTCTGGCTGAATTCCTCTTTCTGCTTCAATAGGTGTATTAGTCATCTATTGTTAGACTAACAACTTCATGAGTTTTTCCTCTAATCACTCCAACCCTTGTTATTGGCGCAATCAAGCAATAGGCCTGTTTTCCCCTTTCTCAACCTCTCATTCCATAGGAATTATAAAAATATACTAGAACTGCTTTTAAATGAGGAAATTGCATTTTAAACACAAAACATGTAGACAGTGGGCTTTTTTTCCAAAGGAACGTAACAACACTATCAACACTTTAATACCCACTATAGTTTTCATTCTCATGAATTACACTATTCACACAAGATTCCTAAGAAATGTGTTACACTTAATTAATAATATCAGCGGTTAATATCGGTCCTTCCAACATTCCTTTCTCTAATGCGATAACACATAGTGTTATCGGAGATCACAATCGTGACTCGAATGCTCCCAATGCAAGGCTCCTTCCGCTACGATCTAGTGATGTGGTAACAATCATAGACCTGATAACTTTTCCACTCTGCTCTATAATGTTTCGGTTCCAGAATGTTGGAGTTTCAAACTTCAACAATTCCAAAGGTCCTTCCTGCTCCACTTGTGGTACTATGATGCAATAATGGTTCAGACCCGATACAGGTATGAACCATATCTTATAAAATTTTAAGTCCAGAACTTCGTTCAACTAAGTAATTACACAGGTTTTCCTGTTTAAAACATAGTTTCCACTTGGCAGCTCAATAATGCATGTAAAGGAAAAGACATACCAATATATAGGAAAACCCACACCATTAGACTTAAAGCAAGTATTAATCATAAAAATATAGCCGAATCACCGTTAACAAAGTTCAGAAGAAAGGAACCACATACAAATTCTAGTTGATGATGAGTCTAGGTTCAGACTCGAAACGTCGAACATAAAATATGAGCACTGTGGAAAATTCAAACTACATTTAGAAATGACAGAGAATCATCAAAATCGGATGCACATAGAGAGTTTTCAATATGGCAATGTCTCCGGGATCGACTAACTCAGAGAGTCCCATTATTTTCTTTTTAAAATAATAGGTAAAGCCTTCCTGGTCCTTATCCTTTACAAAAGCATGCCTTTTACATAGAGCAATTTAAAGGAATTATGCATAAAGCTTACTACAACTTATCCATAAAGCAATTATTACAACTTAATCTTATTATTAAATTCTATCCTTATCCTAAACTAGAAAAGCATGGAAATTGCTGGCTAAAGGACCCAACTCCTTTTCTTGTAGATTTTTTTTTATTTTTAGAATAAGTTTGAAGAGTTTTCCCTCCAAGTGTTATTCTCCTGCATCACCTTCCAGCCCCAAACTGATGGGAAGGCAGGGGTTGTCAACAAGATAATTTTGTACATACTATGCATGTGCAACTCTAAGCATCAACGAACATGGGATGAGAGTCTTTCTTATGTGCAAGATATCTATAACTACACTCTCCATAACTCAACCGGCCACACGAAGATCGTATTCAAAATTTATGACCCTGAGAAGTTGAAGTACCAATTTGCCCCAACGAAATCCACAAATGTTTGTCGCTTCATCTCCTAGGGTCAGGCTTTTTGATGTTTAGGGTTTTCCATTGTTTCTCAATAATAAATAGGCCTTTTACATTCATTTAACATAGTTTAGAAAGCATGTAGCCACCACATCTCTTCTCAAATATAAGCTATCATCGCCTGATCTTGTTTAGTTTCATTTTGCATGTAAACAGTTTTTAGCACTTTGTTATTAATCAGTTGAAGTTTTATTTTAGTTGTACCTCTATGTTTCTATTCATATTTTTATTTCATTTATTTCCTTCATAAATCTGGATCAATGGTATCACAAAGATCCATTCTTTCTTTATTGTGTGCTATGCATGTCCCCAATGAGGTCAGAGTATAAGGAGTTAAGGCTCGAACTGGTTGAACCTTTGCAAGACCAGCCTCAGTGAACTTGATATCCTCCCATGGAGGAAGAAAATAAAGAAAAGGGAGTAGGATATCCTTTCAAAATATTTCTCGAAGAAGCCCTCGAGTGACATAGGAATGCAACAATGGACAACATTTCCCAAATCCTTGGATGGATAACCATGAGCAACACATCTTCATCCAACAACCACTTCGAAGGAATCACCCCCTTCAAGTTACAAGTAAACTTTGATATCCCTATATTCAAAGGTCAAATAGATGCAGATGTTATATATAAAATGTTGAATCTATTCAAAGGCTACTTTTTCAGTCCATAGTTTCTTCCATAGGGAGAAGATTACTTTTGCATTGCTTAAGGTTGCTCCCCATGTCAAGGACTAGTGGGAAAATTCATTAGGGGAATTTTGAGGTCTAAAATGGGTCTCCTAAGGGAATTATAAAATAATATTCAAAATAATAAAATAATATTAAATTACATCATCAAATTTTAGAGGGAAAAAAGAAAAAACTATTTTTTCAACTCGTACTTTCAACTTATCTCCCTATGGGTTTACTCAAATTTCGAGCGGAAACACTCGTTGGATGAAAACTTTGATTCCTCATTCAAGGAGTACCCATATTGCATACTTTTGATGGACCTTCTTACACAAAAAAAGAGAAATACATGAAAAATGTGACTGCAATCACGTTTTTTCATGTATTTCTTAGTTCTCGTATAGCAGGGTTCATTGAAAGCATGAAACATGGGTACTCCTTAGATGAGGAATTAAATTGCATCCAACAAGTACTCTCACTTGAAATTTGAGTAAAACCTTAGGGAGATAAGTTGAAAATACGATTTGATAAAATAGTTTTATTATTTTCTTATTTTTTAATCCTTTTACTTTTTTACTCCAAAAATGGTGGATCATCCCCCATGGTTGACATCATCATCTTGAATCCTATGAGTTCTTATAAAGTTTATTTTGGTTGTACATTTTTCTTAGGAGGCCCATTTCAAACCTTAAAATTCCCTTAATGACTATAATAAAAGGGCCTAGGAACCCTCTTGAAACTCTTTCCAAGACATTGTCAATGAAAAATATTACCCCATGGGGAGTTATGAGGGCAAGTACATACAATGAACCACACTATGTATGGTCCATTGTTGAAGAAGAGATTGTATGGCTTAAAACAAGCTCCAAGGGAGTGGTATCTAAAATTTGACAGGTTTATGTCTAAAAAAGATTATACTAGATGTCATTCTCATCCTTATGTTTATCCCAAAAGGAAAAATGATGGAAGCTATATTATATTGTTATTGTATGTAGATGACATGCTTGTCGCAGGTTCTAACATGCAGGAAATAAATGTGATAAAAATAAAATTGGCAAACTCATTTGCAATGGAGGATTTCAGTGCTACAAAGCAAATCCTTGGTATGAGAAGAACTAGAGACAATAAGAATCGAAAATTAACATTGTCTGAGAGTGAGTACATAAAAAATTGTAAGTAGGTACATGAACAATCTAGGAAAATAACATTGAATGGCAGTGAAGTGGATTCTCAGGTATTTGAGATTTACCACAAATAAAGCATTATGATTTGGTGGTTAAAACATTGCTCTACAGGGATATGTTGATGTAGATATAGCGGGTGATAAAGATGACAGGAGGAGCACAACAGGGTATGTGTTTACTATAGGTGGAACAACTATCAGTGGGGTTTCAAAACTACAAAGTGTTGTTTCACTCTCAACAATGGAAGCAGAGTATGTTGGTTCTTGAAACCATTCTCCACCAAATCCAAAATATCTTGATAAGAGAACAAAGCCTTCATTGTAATAGCCCAATAAATCATTTTCTACTTGTGCGAATGCATTGTATGTTGATGCATATGTTGGTTCTTGAAAATGGTTATCCACCAATCCCAAATTTCTTGAGAAGAAAACAAAGTCTTCATTGTAACAACCTAATAATCATAATTTTTACCGTTAAAGTGAAGTGTCTAAGAATTAGTCAATATTGTATTTGATGCTACTATTGCTATCTCTTACTGTTAGAAAAAACTTTCTCCAATGCCTTCAGAACAACGTTTAACTCCCAATAAAAATGCAGTGTGATACCAAGTGAAACTTGAAGCATAGGATTAAAAACACAGTGGCAAAGATTAAATCACAAAGTTGAGTTTCACAAGAAAACAAAGCTTAAAAACTAGATGAAATTTAATCACAAAGTTGAGTTTTGCAAGAAAACAAAGCTTAAAAACTACATGAAAATTCACAAAGTTGAGTTTCGCAAGAAAACGAAGCTTAAAAACTAGGTAAAATTTAATCACAAAGTTGAGTTTCGCAAGAAAACAAAGCTTAAAAACTACATGAAAATTGAGGTTCGGGAGACTAAATCACACAGTTGAATTTGGCAACAAAACAGAGCTAAAAAACCCTTAGAGATTTAACATGCCGTTAAACAGAGTAAATGCATGGTTATAGAGAGCAAAAGGACCAAAAGAGTAAAACTTTGGATTATAACTTCGAATATATGAAACAGATTCATATGGAAGCTGAGGCTTCTTCACCAAGTAAAACAAGAGTTCTTAAGAGATTTACACTTCACTAGGAGTTGCTCCGTGGAAAACAATGTAACTAAATTGCTCTGTATTAGTAGCACTCCATTTTTCTAGGAATTTATTCTTTTGCTTGTATTGATTCTAGGAAAGCAAAAAGGGATTGTTGCCTTTAAACATAATTTAACAGTATGCAGTTTGATGGATGCTAAAGGGCTTGCGAAGAGGTTATTTTCTACTGAATTTGGTAACTAGCCAGTGTCGAACTTTCTTTGCAACAAAGTGCCGCCCACACTCACAAAACTACCGAGTGTCGAATTTTCTTTGCAACAAAGTGCCGCCCACACTCACAAAATGTCGATTAGAGAAACTTACATTAACAAATTCTATAGAGCAGAGATTGGTCAAGAATGGCAGGAATGGTCCCATAGCTAACACAAAGATGGCACGATTACATAAGGAATGTTGCTAGTTACAAGCTGTTGAAAAGTACAAACAAGTAAGACATTGTCAAGTTCACAAAATTTCATATTAATATTTAAACCTATTCATATTCTTAATGTTTACAATCACAAAAACTTTTTTAGAAGTTATATATTTTACAAACTAGAATTTGATCTAAAATAAAGAGACTTTCCATTCATTCAAACAATTGATAAAAGGTGTTTTTGCTAAATTAGTATTCAGTTATTTCAAATAAAACTAATTTATTTATAAGTATAAATAATTGCATAAATAAAAAATTTCAAAAAGTTAAAAACGAGAACTATTGGATTTATTTAAAACTATTTATAGATAAATTCTAAAGTGAAAATCTAAATTATCATGAGTTTACTAAAAACTAAAAACCCCAATAACAAGATTCCAAATATTTTAGACAAACAATTTATACATAATGGAAAGAATGGCTGCAGGAGCAGGAGCAGGAAAGGCAGAAAGGAAAATGGATCTTTCGACTGGAACAATGGCTGTAGGTACTGGAAGAATGGCCGCAGGAGCAGGAAAGGCAAAAAGGAAAATGGATCTTTTCACTGCAGGGAAAGAGAGTGATTTGGCGACAATTGCAAAGGAGGTTGAGGCAAATTCTGATTGCCTTTTTGAAAAAGGGACTTAGAGTTCTTGTGCGAGAGATGAAATTTGAAGATTCCGCATGCAGATCTGATAAAAGGAATGTGTTGAAGGAAGAAGTCACGACAAAAAAGTCTTATATTTCTAAAACTGATGAGTTGTGTATGTTTGCAGGTGTAGAGGAGATTTCCATTGGTGAAATAGAGAACAAAATCATTGATGATTTCTTGAGTTATTGGGTAGATCCAGATCAACTGGATAATGTAAACTCTTGTGTTTGTATATCTGAAAATTGTGATGTGATTACAGGTGTTGAGGAGGATGTGCCATCTTGTGAAACTGTTACAGCACAAGAGGAAGTTCTTGTGGATGTTGAGGAAGAGAATCAGTCTGAAGCACAGATAAGGGAAGTAACAACTGATAATTTATGTATGAATGCAGTTGATGATGATATGCTTCAGTGATGCTACAGAGAAATTGCGTTATTAGAATATTTGTTGGAGAATCCACAGTATGAGAGGGAGATTGCAACAGATGAAAAAGTTCAGCGCAGTGAACAAGAGGAAACAGACATCATGGAAGCAGATGAAATTGCAAGTGACCAGCAAAGGAATGTTATAGAGGGACATGAAGTTTTGGAGGCAACAACATCCATAGTGATAGCTAGACCAACATGTGGGGCGACATTTATGGTGGCAGCTGAGACAGTGATAGCAGCAGAAGAGGAACTGATGCCTTATGATTTTTATTCTAACAATTGTTTTGTGAATACAGGTCTAAATGAAGATGCTGGAGAAAGTCTATTAGATAGAGAAATTGAAGCGATGAGGTGGCTGATGGTGAAAGAATTCCAGAAGAGACCAGCAGCAGTGAAACAAAGGAGAAGCAGCGAAAGGAAGACCGCAGAAGATTGCAAGAGTACAGCGAGTGGAGCGATGCAACATAAAGTGTGGAAACCTGGAGGAAGACAACGAACAATAGCACATGATGACTTGCAGGACTAAGTGTGGGATCCAAGCATACACATATCCGAACACATGATCAGGAGATCATGATTAATTTTAAGGTTGGGTGTATGATGCAGGAGCATCAAGACCATCCTCATTTGTAAATATGGAATAAAGAGAGGGTGTGATAATTTTAAATATTTTTTTTTTTTAGGAAGTGAAGTTATGTAAATATTCTTTATCTAAATAAAAGGATATGAGAGAATAGTTTAGGAAAAAGAATTGGGATAAAACTTCTATGTTTTTTCAGTTAAAATTAGAAAAGCTTCAATCTTTAAATCATTATGTAAAAAGGGAAAAAGCCTGCTTTTCTAGGAGATAAGGTCTGAAAAGATCTATTACTTATGTATGTATCCATTATTATGTATAAAAATAGGAGGCAGCTAAAGCTCTCATCTCATCAGAGAGAGGGCGATGCCAAAAGTATTGTGAAAAAAAATCCTTCTCGGTGTTCTCTGAAACTCGATGAGATTGATGATGTCTTGTTAATATTGTTAATATGGATGGAATAGTTGCGCTGGTTAAATGGGCGATAGTTGTGCACCTTTATACATTTGATTTTCTTGATAATAAGATATAATTAACTGTGTATGGAGGGACCTGAGCCGCCTTAGTATTCTTCACTCGAGACTTTATCATTGTGATGACTGTCACCATTTTCCTTTAATTGTATTACACTCTAAGTAATTCCGATGAGGAGACCGATTCTAAGTTAGGACAGAAGTTTGCATACCTCAGAACATTAATTAATATTAGACTATTAGAATGTCAACATTTCATTCCTCTCGGCCGTTTATAATATTTGAGCACTCAAGTCTTTGATGACTCCATCATTCATCGCTGTCTAGTGTACTGGAAAGTGTGCACTATAAATCTTTAAGATGTAATTCTACATAGGAAGGAGTGAATTACAGCGGAGGTGAACCATATCCATAGATCTGTACGTATTTCGACATAGAATTGTTGTTGTTGAAGTTGTTCTGTATAAATTTATGAGAGGATCTATGTAAGATCGTCGATCCCTAAATCTGTTGGTATGTATGAAGACTTGTATCAGACAGAAGGAATTTGCTATCTAGCACCGGCCACTGGTAGCAAGGAATCAATTTGGCGAGATTGGGAATCAGAGAGATGTATTAATGAAGAGTATGTCTGCCATTAAACAGAGTAATAGCATAGGATCTTCGTGGGTCTCTCATGGCCATTTTATGGATAGGAATAGGATCCTCGTGGGTCTCTGATGGTCGTTTTATGAATACTTTTCCTTCTCTTTTGCAACGGTCATATGATTTGGCTTCACTGTGTGTTTTGTAAGGAAATGAAGTGCATCAAAAATTGCATTGGCCACCTTCCGTTTGGGCCATAATTGTGGACAACTCGAATTTTAGGAGTACAGTAATACAGACTAGGCAATGTTCAATTAGTGCAATCATCGGGGTTCCATAGAAGGAGCAAATCTGGTAATTTTGTTGGGTATGAGAGTGTCTCAATTTAGGTTGGATTTTTCCTTTTCCGCACTGAAATTGTGTTGTATCAGTATTTCATGTCAGAAATCAAGATTACTTAAAAGTCAAAGCAGAGACCTGGCTTCTTTCTATCTGTGAGAAGCAACTAAATCTTGTACACGTATTTCACCTGGTTTGTCTATGCCTACAATCAATCCCCGGAAGGAGTTTCGAGTGAAGCGTGAACAAAGTTTTGGATCTGCACTGTTGAACAAATTGCGACATGTGGAAAATGTATATATACCTTGCCAAAGTTTATGAGGAGAGAGTTTAAAGATCTTGGTTTTGCAGGCTTACCCTGCATCATCATGGCCTAGGGCAACCCCTCCTTCCAGACCTAGTCCAAATACTTAAAAAAACAGTGATTTACTCCTTATATGTGACATTTACCTAAGCTAAACATGTGTGTACCCAGATCTATGTATACCCAACCCGCGTATATGTCTTAAAACACCTAAAAAATTAAATATCCTTAATTTCGGGCAGAGATCACGGGTTTTACTTGTTGATTACTTATTAGTGCCCATGACCCACGTGTTCCCAATGAATTCCTAACTAAAAAACTACTTTGGGAGAAGTATAAAAAGGCTTCAATGGGAAGGCCTAAAGGAAGAGAGAACAGAGATAAAAATCACTCTACTGAGATTATCCTTGATCATATCTAAAGATTCTTGTGCTTTGAGCATTTCCCCCATTACTGGAAACCCTTGTTTCCTTGAGTTATGATGTCTCTCAATTGGTTGAGATATCCTTGAGTGAGCCATGGAAGGAGTTTATTAAAGGCTTGAGATTAGAAGAATCTAGAGGACAGTTTCGCTTGGAGCGTGTGGAAGGAATACTCACGTGAAATCATTCCTTACTGTATTTTAGTTATCTATAATAAAAGAAACACTTGTGTTGTTCCTCATATTAATCTTATTCATTCTTATGATATCAATGTTATGATTTACATATGAATGGATGTTTCAATTGTATAACTAACTATCTTTTAATATGCTATAAAGTTGATTTTCTTATGATGCTTGGTTTATGTACTACTATGCTTCCATGAATTGATTGCCTTCTAGCTTGAAGGATCGAAAGGAACTACAAGAGGGTTTGGACCCTTGGCAGATCTACCCAAACAAAGGACCCCCACGTGCACCTCTCTTCGTGTAGTTTGTTTATATTAGTATCATGGTTGTATGGAATGTTTTTTTTTCTTTATAGATAACCCCTGCTCTGCTAGGGTATTAACCCAAGACCTTGGGGGACCTTTGTCCCTAAACGAGAGAGTATGTCAAAAAAGATATTTATCATTTTTTTGATGAATTAGGAATACAGTTGCAACACAGTTTCTTACACTTCATAGCATAATAGGGTAATTGAGAGGAACGCATCCTAGATATATATATGTTGCATCCAAGGTCGCTTGATTCCAAATTGTGGGATGAATCAATCAATGTATGCTCCTTACTTACAAGAGAAATCATCTTACAAATTTGTTATTTGAAAAACGCAAAAACACCTTTTGAAACATAGAGTGGCAAGCCAACAAAAGTGACACATTTATGTATTTTTGTATCTCCAACATGACCCGACATTCTTTCAAAAATAAGAAAGCATAAACTAAAATAGTGCATCTTTGTAAGATATCCACATAATATAAATGGATACAAACTACTAGATCTTTATTCAAAACAATATTTACTTCCACTAACCATGTATGTATCTAAGGAAAAGAATGCAAAAACATCTATGCTTCCTCGTGTAGTAGATCTAAGAGAGAGCATGTGTCATTAACATTCACGTTCAACTCTCGAGGTTTCTGTAAGTTGCTGAAGACATTCGTATATTATGAGTGATCGTTGAACATTTTACTCGTAACTTTTAAATAAGTGATATTTTTAAATATACCGGTAGGTTTTGATTGGAAAGTTTTGAGGACTTAAGCCTAGACTACAACAATCCACTCAAAATTTTTGAGTTGGCTTCCATAGTTTTTGTGTTGATTTTGAATTCTTATTAATTAGGATTTACTTTGATTTGGTAATTGTTGGGTTCATTATTGGAGGTTTATAAGTTTAAGGTATTAAGTAGCTTATGATATTTAATGCACATTTTTTGAAGAATTTTATTTATAGGAGTTTTAGATGACTTGTTAGATCTTTTTAGATTTTGATTAGAAAAACTAAATTAAAAAATTATTAATTATAATTTGTGAGAAAAAATTTTGAGTTAGTAAAATTACATATAAAGAAAATAAAATAAAAAAATAATAATTAATTATAATTATAACTCATGATGATTGAATCAGTTTATATTTTATTTTCATTTTTTATTTATTTATTTTAAAATAATTAATAATCATAATTAATCATGTTTATTTTATTTTTAAGTTATCATGAATATATATAGACTTATCATTGAATTTTGTGAAACACTAATATATTAAAATGGTTAATCATTGATATAAAAAGTCAAACTTACTAATTATATATACCAATACACCAATAAACATTGGGTTAAGGTGGGTAGAGCACCTTAATGAACGCTAGAAGTGGAAGATATATCTTCAACCCAATTTCCTATTATTTCATACATGACAACTTTGATATTAAGAACCAAGACCATGGGTTGTCATCTTTTAACTCTAAGTTAAACACTAGCTCTAATTCTAATTTTAATTTACATAATTGTTTTAACTTCTTTAAAGAAACATAAGAATTTGTAATGAGAACCATTTAGTGGTTCACTTCATCACTTAGTGAGACAACAATCAAGATATAAGATTTATTGTAGCTATTCATCAATATAGCTAGCTACTTGTCTAATATAAACTTCTTAGGTCCACTATTCTTCTCTACTTTATAAATGTCATATTACAAATAATTGAAAATGAAAGTGTGCTTATTTTTTTTTGGGACAACTCTTAGTGATTTTCCTTGCCAAGCAGCCATAAATAATTCCATGGTTAGATATGTTTTATTATTAAACATATATTTAGTATATATTAAATAAATTTTAATTTTATTATCCAAAAATATATTTATTCTTAATAATTTTCTATCTATCATATTTTAATATTTATAATTATTTACAATTACAGAAATGTTTTAAAATTATCTATTCAGCAAATTTCAATTTATAATTTAAAGTTTATATATATATATATATATTTAATAAAATTCATAAAAAATATTTAATAATGTGCAGTTACAAAAATTTAATATTTCTATCATATTACTTATTTAATATTACTTAAGTTGTTTTTATAACTTCAGGGCTTTCAGAAGCTATATTGATGATTTGCATTGTCATTTGTTCCATAAGTAGCGTATGCCTGCCACACAGTATGCCTGCCACACAGTGCAATGAACTCAACTTAATATTGAGGATACCCAAACGGAGCGGAGTCTCCCAAAAATTTCAACTTCTTGTACTCTTTCAATTCCAAAATTGTGAATAGTTTTTTTCTGTTTATTATGAATCATTCCCCTGCCATTTGGAATATAAAAATCGCAATTATATATTGAATCTGAGTGGAAATGCCTTGTATATGCTGTAGTTTGTATATGAAATTGGAATACTGATGAAAATTAACAATTAACAATGAATCGTTATAATTAACAATGAATCGTTATAATTATTGCAGCAGACAAAGTCCAATATATCTGGAGAACACATTATTAATATATTAAAGTCATGTTAAAATATAATTTATTAATTATAAGTCATTATTATTAAGGGTTAAGTAAGTACTAATCAATTTCAATTGTTAATTAATCATCTAACAAAAATATGTGTGTGTAGAGGTCCTTGATGGACGCTATGAGAGGAAGATATATCTTCTTTCCAATGGCATTTGTGTGGTAGCCAAGTATATGGGATCATAATCCTTCAACTATAGGTTGAACAATTATACTAACAAGTATATAATTCCAAGTATAAAAGTAATTCTTACAAGCATTTTAACTTTTCTAAAATAGCATAAGAATTTAGAAAATAGAATTTATGAGTTTCACAACTTTCTCTAGTATTCATGAAATAAATGTCAATAAAATTTATATACTAAATCTTAATTTTAAAATTAAAAGTTAGAACCTACCTCTACCAATGAAATTATATGAAACCATTATAAACTCTTAATATCATCAAAAATAAAAAATAAAAATTGAAAATTAAGTAAAATATTCAATAAAATATTTTAAACTAGAATGATGGATATGTTTTCCAATTTTCAAATTCTCACCCTTAACTAGAACCTCCTCCTCCTCATAGAGCATTATGGTTATGGTTCTGATGTAATGATTATTTGATAAGAAATGTACAAACTATACCAGATTTTAAAAATAACAATGAATATTACATCCAAAACCACACACAAATGTTCTGCATTTTTATTTTTAATGAGCTTTCTCCCAATGTTGATTAAGAAGCATGCTTAAAAACCAATAAAATTCCTTATGGCGATATGACTTTTGTTTATCAGGTATCTTTATAATAATTTGGATAGTGGCCACATAAATAATGCCACAAATCTATGGAGGGGTTACTTATATGTCAAAGCAAGTCACATAATCAATTTAGGCCTTTGGAGTTTTGTTATTTGGAATCTATTTGCAGTAATCTTACTCTTAATTGAATTTAGACATTACACCATTAATATAAAAACTTGCTAAAAATAACATTTATTTTCCTTGATAATATGGAAAGCAATAGTTGCAGGGAAGGAAATGATATTGTGAAACTCAAGATGGAGAGAAACTTAAACAATCTAAGGATACCAAGAGTATTTAGTAGGCAACTCATGAAGAAATATAATTGATAAAATACTATCTACCCAACTCCTTTTCTTCAGTACAACTATTGCTAATCATCTTCCTCCATTGAGCTATTAAATTCGAGGTATTTGATCTATCTCCACACTCTTAGAAAATTTTGAAAACATTACCAATAAAATGTCTGAGTCCTTTCATTATATGCTAATCAATTTTCTCTATCAAATGACTCATACCATCATAAGAAGAGTTGAATTCACCCCAACTTTGGTGAGCATATATGACATGTAAGATAACTCCAAATTTGCAATTGTAAGGCACATAACCATTCTTATTAATACATTTTTTGTGAATTGTTTTCTTAATCAAATTTAGCTTTACTACTAACACAAGAAAATCATGAAAGGAGTACTTGGCATGAAAGGTTTGAATTTTTAAGTTTCATATATGTGTAAAGTCATAGTGAACATAAGATGGTTAAAGGCATTCCATGGAATTTTCTTATGGATTTTGTGAAGGATGTGCTTTTCGAAAGAATTTAGAAAAACTATGGGAAGGTGGGCTGATGGAGGGCCTTTTTTTTCCCTTGTAACTTGTTCACAATGATATAATGGGGCCATTTCCATATTTTTACATAGGCAAAACAAGATATGTACTAACAGTCATAAATGATTCCACATTATACACATGGGTGTACTCTCTCAAACTCAAATTTGAAGTGTTTGAACATACGAATATTTTCTAAGTGTGTTTAGAAAAGCAGTCTCTAAAGATGTCAAGGTACTCCATACATGTAATGGGAAGAGTATGTCAAAAAAGATATTTATCATTCTTTTGGGGAATTAGGAATACAGTTGCAACATAGTTTCTTACACTTCATAACATAATAGAGTAATTGAGAGGAACACATCCTAGATAAAGATATATTGCATCCAAAGTCACTTTATTCCAAATTGTAAGATAAATCAATCAATATATACTCCTTACTTACCACAGAAATCATCTTACAAATTTATTATTTGAAAAACACAAAAAACACCTTTGGGAACATAGAGTGGCAAGCAAACAAAAGTCACACATTTATGTATTTCTGTATTTCCAGCATGACCCCACATTCTTTCGAAAAGAAGAAATCTTTGGTACTAATAAACAAAAATAGTGCATCTTTGTTAGATATCCACATGATATAAATGGATATAAACTACTAGATCTTTATTCAAAAGAGTGTTTACTTCCACTAACCATGTATCTAAGGAAAAGAATGCAAAAACAACTATGCTTCCTCCTGTAATAGATCTAAGCGAG
>APFE030003501.1:0-13485 GCA_000404065.3 Pinus taeda
ATCAACACTACAACAAATAATCAAAGTTTTCAACATCGACATTCTACCTCAACAAACAAATTCACTCAAATACAATCAAGTTCATGAATCTGCAAACTCCAGCATTTCAAAGCAAAGTCTACATCACTACAATCAAGTTAATGAATCTCTAAACTTCAACGTTTCAACGCACAGTCTACATCAACATTATTGAACTTGTAATCAAATTCAAACTACATTGAATTGTAAGGGTGCATTCTCGGTTGACATCGACACCCAAGTCTTGAATTGAGTCGAATTGAATTCATTGTAGTGAGTCATTAAAATCATTGTAAGCTTTTTTCGGTGCATTTTTGACATTATTGAACTTGTAATCAAACTCAAACTACATTGAATTGTAAGGGTGCATTCTCAGTTGAAACCGACAACCAAGTCTTGAATTGAGTCAAATTGAATTCATTGTAGTGAGTCATTAAAATCATTGTAAGCTTTTTTGGGTGCATTTTCGACAGTGTTCGACACCCTTCCTTTAAGCAGAATCAAGTGAATGCACGAATTTTAACTCTAAAGCAAACAAACAACAAGTTCACATCTCCTGTAAGCGAGCGTGCGTATTTATTCAAGCAATTTGCATCAAAACAGTACAAAGTTCAAACCTTCAAGCAAGCCAAAGTGAAGTTCAATGTAGCAACCATCAAAGTAACCAAACAAGTTCGACTCTAACACAAATCAAGCAAGTTGACATCAACATCAAGCAAGCATGGCTATTCATTCAAGTGAACGTGAATTCATCAAGTAAGTCAAGTAAGCGCTTAAACAAACGCGATCGTCATTAAGCGAGCGTGAATTCCATAGTTTAAGCAAGCAAGTTTTATAACTCTAGCAAGTGTTCCCAGCAAGTGCAATAAGGAACAAATCAAGCAAGTGTGCCATTCAAGTCCCATAGCAAGCGAGCCTATCAAGCAAGTAACAAAATCAAGTGACACAGTTCAAAGCACGACATCTACGACAAGCGAGCCTGATTTCAAGTGAGAAAGTTCAGATGGCACAACATATTCAGTTGTTACACATTCTTCACAGTTTGATCATCTCCAGTGATGAAGACATGGTGCACATCAGCAAAGAAACTCTTGCTGATCTTTCACGGCATCTACAACAAACACATGAAACCATTGAATTTCTTCAACTAGAGTCGCAACTACAAAGAGATGAGCTGCAACAAAAGAGTGCTTCTTCCAAGTCATTCAACCATACAAATGAAGATAAAGATGTTGATTCCAAATCACTCATCCATACTACTTCAAGTGTCGAAGTTGTTCATGATCAAATTCAAATTTCTTCCAAACCCATCATCAAGCCCTGGGAAGAAATTCAAAATAACAAGAATCGACGAGGCTTAGGATATGTCACTGATGACACCAATTTACATATCCTAGATTATTCCAAGCCAATTAAGTTTGTGAGTGCGGGATTTCTTGAACAACTCACCTCAGTATTTTCTGAGAAATTTGTAGACAAACAGAATTGCACGCAACCTGAAGTTGATGTCCAACCAAAATGTTCTCATTGTCAAGGAACCGGTCATATGGAAGATCAGTGTTTTGATATCCATCCTTGTTGCCATTGTGGCAAGCCCAATCATTCCTCAGAAAAATGTTGCAACCAACAAAAATCAGCCAGATTGAAGATACATTATGAATGGATCGATCCTTGGGAATGGTCATCCACAGTCAAAAGATTGTCTCAGTTCTACAACCGACTACAATCACACATAGTGCAACCAGCAGTGAACCGATGATGGTACTCTCATGCAGTTGAACGAGGGAGTACAACAGCGAAACTCTCCTACACTTGAAAGGGGGGAGTTCAAATATCTTTTGAAGAAGATTGTCTCTCCTTTCAGCTGACAAAGGGGGGAAAATGTCAATGAAATTGACAAGTGGTTGTCAGACTAAAAGTCTCGACAACATCAGCAAAGCAGCTAGTGGGCATCTTCATTAGCCAGTGGGCATTTGTCATCAGCAGTGAGCATTAGCAAATTTGCCAGTGGGTGATCGACAACCAAAGTAGCAGTGAGTAGCTTTCATCATAGCAAAAGCAACATTGAGTTGTTTTTCGACATCTTCAGCCAGTGGGCGATCATCATCAGCAAATACGCTAGTGGGCGTTCATCAAATTGTGTCAGTGGACACCGGATGCTGTTTTCAAGTAAAGGACAGTTGGATCCTTTTTGTGGATTGGCACATGATGGAGTTGTCAAGTGTCATTCAGAGATGAATCAGGCATGCAGCTGATTCATGTTCTCTTCAGATTTGAGTTTTTTCCAACATCCAGTTTTGGCGGTTTTTTCAGGCAATGTTTTTGAGGATCAACATGAGAACTTGGAAGATGGTTCCTCGTTCTTATTTTGGATTTATCATTGAGGGGGGGAATGTTAGCCTCTCTCACAAAACAATAATAAATCCAAAAATAAATAATTTAATTAAATATTCCAAGTTAGGAATTTGTGCCTAACTCTTGGGTTGTTCCTCTAAGATAGGAGTTAGTTTAGGTAACTCCTATATTGGTGTGTGTTTGGTGAGAAATTATCTCAACCAAAGGAGAAATTATCTCAACCAAAAGTGCCTAAGATAGAATGAATTATCTTGAGAACACTATCTCTCATCTATTTATTTGTAACATTATATTCAATTTTTCAATAATAATGAGAGTAAATACATGAAGCTTCAGCCTTTTTCCGCCAATATATTTTGTGTTTGGTTTTATATATGTGCTCAATATGTTTCTGAGTTGTTTTAATATGTATTACTAGGAAGACTGTACACCCCTCCATGCAGGGGCTAATCCCCCCGGCTGGGGGGTCCGGGGCCAGCGGTCCCCCAGCAAAGGTTCAGGGGCAGTGCCCCCAAAGCTAAGAATAGATGTAAAATTGCCTTGTAAAATGTTGTAATTTTGTAGTCAATCTAGGCCGTTCATTAGGCGGATGATCTAACAGTAGAAGTTATGTTTAATTTAGGGTTGTTTGCCCTAGAAGGCAACCCCTCGCTATATATGAGGAAATTATATTACGTCTATGTAGATCTATATTCTGAGTGAGGAAGAGAGAGGAGATTGAGAGCGAAGAGGGAGTTACAACAGATCTGTTGTAGGTTGTATCTCTTCAGTTTGCTGGATAATATAAAAAGAAGGACTGGTTGTTTCTCCCGTGGACGTAGCCCAAACTGGGTGAACCACGTATATCTGTGTCTCTCTTGTTTTATGCGTTTTCTGTGTTTATATTTCTACAATATTTTATGTGTTCCATTGCTCTATAATATATAATTTTCTAACAATCATCTACTCTACTTCATAGAATGTAGGTTGATTTGGTCACACAAATGCCTCCTCACAACTCAATCACACCTTTTTCACACACCCAGAACTAGCCTTAAGCTCTAATACCACATGAAGGAATTCAACCAATACACACACTAAATGATAAGATACATAAATGTAGATATGACGGAAAAACATGAGAGACTTTCCTGTAGTCTCTCATTCTCATGAATTTCCTTCTTTCAAATAATGTTTATGATACATATAAATACATGAGCAAGTTGTCTCAATATAGTGCATCTATCTTGAACAATATTGGTTGAGATACATCGTCAACAAAAAACTAATCTAGGAGAACTATTTGGAGAGAATCTCTCATCCTAACTAAACTCCATAGTTTGAGGAACTAACTCCTAATTATCAAGATTTGATTTATTTAATTATAATTTTGGATTTATAATTGTTTTATTATGAGAGTGAGGCTAACATTCTCCCCCTCAATGACAAATCCAAAATAAGAACAAGGAACCCTCATGTGATGAAAACAAGTTCCAATGACGGTATGCCACGGGCAGTCTATCCATTCCATCAGTTCAACCTTTATTAAAAACTATATGCTAAAAGTTTTTTAATGTGGAAGGATTATATTTATTGTAAAACCATACAATAGATATGGTATGCCATATATGAAATATATGGTTGCGCCCGAATTCTAAAGTTAGAGTTACGATAGAGTTGAAGAGCTATATTAATATATTAAGTTGCAACGATATACTATGTATTTCCAAACCCAATCCCAGGAGGTCCGCGGGTTTGGCCCTGAGACTTGCCAGTGGTTATAAAAGGATTTTCCATTGTGCCAAAAGCTAAGGGAGTTGTGAGGAGAGAAACCAGAATATCTTTTGTCAGTGCATGTAGTATGCCTTTTGAGGCATAACTTGGCCAATATTGGGCCTTTTTTAGATATGTAAGTTGCATTGGGAAGCTGCGATTGAGGCCTATCATTTGAAAGTAGCCATTGATGCCTATGATCACAGTCTAGAATGGTGAATTTGATGTAAAGAGACTTCTGAAGATGACATATTTCTTTTTGATCTCGAGTTGAATATGAGGACCTTTATTTCTTAGTTCTCCTTGTAATGGCACAATCACCTCTTTGTAAAATTGAGTTAGTTCAAGGGTGAGAGTTCTCTATAGGAGGATGTTTCTTGAAGGGAAACATTGCCACTCCATCATCAGCTTGACTCTAAAAGACAAATATTATTGATGTACTTACTTTGCAGTGAGATCAATGAAGCGGCCTAGCCTTTTGTGCAGGGCCCAAAGACATAGCCTAGGAGGGTTGAGCTCCGTCATCAACTAGTTGTGTCCCTTGGTTTATGTCATTTTTATGCTTTGATTATTTTTCATCTTTAAGTTCATTAAAATCTGATTATTCATATGTGAATAAATTATGAACTAAAGACATAATTTTAAAATCTTTCAAAGTATCAAAGGACAATCACAATGATATCAACTTTGGTTATAAAGAAATTCCACGGTGATTGCACATATCCACTGGTCCAATGTCAAATGGTTTGATAATATTCCATAGGTTGTCAACGCCGGTAAAGTTTCAACCATATATTACATGGCGCAGAGTTGGTATACAATATTATGGTTATAACCATATATGACACCGTCGGTCCAATGTTATGTCACGGTTAGTGCCAGTTCCAATGACGGTATGCCACGGGGAGTCTATCCATACCATCGGTTCAACCTTTATTAAAAACTATATGCTAAATTTTTTTTAACGTGGTAGGATTATATTTGTTGTAAAACCATACAATAGATATGGTATGCCATATATAAAATATATGGTTGCACCCGAACTCTAAATTTAGAGTTACGATATAGTTGAAGAGCTATATTAAAACATTAAGTTGTAACAGTTGCTATGTTTTCCAAAACAAATCCTGTGAGGTCCATGGGTTTGACCCTGGGACCTGCCCGTGGGTTATAAAATGAATTTTCCATTGAATTAGAGGTGGAGGAGTTCAACAAAGAGCAACTCGAATATCTTTTGTCAGTGCATGTAGTATGCCTTTTGAGGCATAACTTGGCCAATATTGGGCCTTTTTGAGATCTGTAAGTTGCATTCGAAATCTGAGATCGAGGCTTATCATATGAAAGTAGTCATTAATGCCTGCGATCACAGTACATAATTGTGAATTTGATGTAAAGAGACTTCTGAAGCTGACATATTTCCTTTTGATCTCAAGTTGAGTATGAGGACTTTTGCTGCTTAGTCCTCCTTGTAATGACACAATCACCTCTTTGTAAAATTGAGTCAGTTCAAGGGTGAGAGTTCTCTGTAGGAGGACATTTCCTAAAAGGGAAACCTTGCCACTCCATCATCAGCTTAACTCTATAAGACAAAGATTATTGATGTACTCACTTTGCAATGATATCAATAAAGCGACCCAGCCTTTTGAGCAAGGCCCAGAGACATAGCCCAGGAGGGGTGAACTCCATCATCAATTGGTTGTGTCTCTTTCTTTATGTAATTTTTATTCTTTGAATATTTTTCATCTTTAAGTTCATTAAAATTTGATTATTCATATGTGAATAAATTATGAACTAAAGACATAATTTTAAAAGCTTGCAAAGTGTCAAAGGACGATCACACACTTTTCAGATCTTTTTTGGTATTAGATGAAGTTTTGATTAGATTGCAAGGATGAATAGAAGCACGAAGAAAATTTGGTTGTTAGAATTGGAAGAATTCAATCATCAATATTAGTAGGAGAACGATGCATTGCGATGCATGGTGCAAGCATTGCAAGAAGAAAAGCAAAGACTACAAGCAAGGATCGAAGCCATGCATAGAAATCAATAGAGAAGAAGTCTCTTTGATCAAATTCCATCCATTATTGTAGATAATGAAGTATATCCACTTCATCAGTCGTATGAAGAAAGTTCATATCCATATGCTACTCCAAAAGCATAGTCAATGGAAGAAGCGTTTGGTACTTTTTCCTCACCTTCTGAGGAACTTCCTTATGTACTAGCATCTCAGGAAATTGATCTAGAAATAGAGAAGGAAGAGGCTTCAAACGATCATGAGATTGGAGATTTCAAGAAACATACTAAAGGAAATGGTATGAAGTTGATGAACAGAATGGGATATCAGCAAGGTAAAGGCCTCGACAAGCATGGCCAAGGCAGACTCCAGCCAATATCAGTTCAGGAAAGACCCCAATATGAAGGATTGGGATTTGACCAATAAAAATGTGACTATTGTGGAAAGAGAGGTCAGATAGAAGATCGATGTTGGTCACTACATCCTAAGAAAATGCTGAAAAAGATATAAGACTGTAAAGGTAAGCAGAAAGGACATTCAAAGATCATATATCCAATGCTACCACATGAATCAACAACATCACAATCAGGAAAAGGGGAAGCAAAGAAAATTGGCAAGGAAGAATGTAAGTCTCAAGAGAAATTTCTTACTTGGAATTGGGCAGATTTCATGCCTTATGTTGAAATTTCCAATTGTGTGTCTATGATTTGTCATCACATCAGTTAGTCTAGTTAAGTCTGTAATAGGGTCAAGACTATTTATGTATTGATGATTGACGTAATAAATTCCTTATTGTAATAAACGTTTCGTGGACCAAAAGTCTTTTAGTAGGGAAGTATGGTCCAAATGGATCTTGATTGAGTCTAGTCATATTGGCTATGTAATGTTTTGAGACCAGGATGGTCATGGATAGAAACGGATCCGCAAAATGCTCCAAATTTTAAAATCTCATATGCTCATGAAATTAATGCCAAGTCGAAAAGCTCGTTGCGCTAATTCCGGTGGTATATTTGGTTTGCAAAATGGCCTCCATATGAGGGAGAAAACACGTTCTGAATTTTTTCTCCAACAGGGAAAAAAGGGGCCAGAGCAGATCAAGTGGTAATCTCTTAAAAAGACACATGGAAGTCAAACAACAAGGCACGTGGCAGGGTTGACACACGTGGAAGGTCAAAGTCAAACTCAGTGAAAGACACATGGAAGTCAAACAACAAGACACGTGGCATGATTGACACACGTGGAAGGTCAAAGTCAAACTTAGTAAAAATGCCAAACCTCCAAGGTGTGGGTCGAACCACGACCTTCGGAAACTCATTACAAAACATTACCATTATGCCACGAGACTATTTTATCAACCCGTTAGCACAATCTTTTATTTAAATGTATTACATATGGCATAATGGGGGAAGGGTTGGCAACTCTGGGGGCGCTACCAAACCCAAAGGTATGTTAATCGGTGCTCCAAAGTTAACGCTCAACAACCATATGTCAACGGTAATAGCGCGGAGTATTTGTGCTATGGTTATAACCATAAGCCACGGGAATATCATCATAGGCTATAATTTGGCGTTGTGTGTTAATATTCAACAGACACATACCATATATGTAACGTCGATCTATTGCAGGACGATGGTTACAACCATATGAAACATAACGAGGAGTTTCAAACTCAACGAGGAGTTAATGTTTGTCAAGCTCCAAAGATAGTGCGGGAATCAACGTCGATATAACAAATATGCCACACCGTCGGGTTACAGTTGACAATTCATTCCATGGGGAACATCACTTTAAAATTAATCACATGCCACAGATACATGTTAGCATCGGTTTATTGTTATCGTATATCCGTTGGGGTCCAATGGTATCAACTTTGGTTATAAAGAAGTGCCACGGTGATTGCACATATCCATAGGTCCAATATCAAATGGTTTGATAATATGCCACAGTTCGTAAACGCCAGTAAAGTTTCAAGCATATATTACATGGCGCGGAGTTGGTATACAATCTTATGGTTATAACTATATATGACACTGCCGGTCCAATGTTATGTCACATTTAGTGCCAGTTCAAATGACGGTATTCCATGGGGAGTCTATCCATACCATCGGTTCAACCTTTATTAAAAACTATATGCTAAAAGTTTTTTAACATGGCAGGATTATATTTGTTCTAAAACCATACAATAGATATGGTATGCCATATATAAAATATATGGTTGCGCCCGAGCTCTAAAGTTAGAGTTACGATATAGTTGAAGAGCTATACTAATAAATTAAGTGGCAATGATATACTATGTATTGGCAAACCCAATCTCGGACGTCCACGGGTTTGACCCCGGGACCTGGGCATGGGTATAAAAGAATTTACCATCATGCCAGAAGTTGAAAGATTTATGAAAAAGGTAGCTCGCAGTTCTACTATTAGTGACCGAAGTATGCATTTTGAGGCATAAATGGACCAATATTGGGCCTTTATGAGATTTGTAAGTTGCATTGGGAAGCTGATATTGAGGCCTATCTTTTAATAGTAGAAATTGATGCTTGTGTGCACAATCTAGAATGGTGAAGTTGATGTAAAGAAATTTTTTGAATCTACATATTTCTTTTTTGATCTTGAGTTGAGTACGAGGACTGTTGCTGCTTAGTCCTCCTTGTATTGGCACAATCACCTCTTTGTAAAATTGAGTCAGTTCAAGGGTGAGAGATCTCTGTATGAGAACGTTTTGTGAAGGGAAACATTGCCACTCCATCATCAACTTGACCCTAAAATACAAAGATTATTGATGTACTCACTTTGCAAGGAGATCAATAAAGCAACCTAGCCTTTTGAGCAGGGCCCAAATACATAGCCCAGGAGGGGCGAACTCATCAACAACTAGTTGTGTCTCTTGGTTTATGTTATTTTTATGCTTTGAATATTTTTCATTTTTAAGTTAATTAAAGTTTAATTATTCATATGTGAATAAATTATGAACTAAAGACATAATTTTAAAAGCTTGCAAAGTGTCAGAGGACAATCACACATTTTTCAGATCAACCATTGTGCTAGGAACAAGGAGGCCAATACAAAACCATTTTTGAATACCCATGCTAGTCACTGAAAGCCATTACGCCCACATAGCATTGTCATCAAGGCAGGCCATCAGTCGTCAAACCAAATCATTAGTCATCAGGTCAAATCCAAATTTGTTATCATAGAGAGATCTATAGCCCCAACATTTTCCAACATCAAGTCAAAGTTCTCAGAGTCATTATCAAGCATCATGTCAAAACTCTAAACATTTCTCATCTATATCAATCATCCAAATCATGTTAAACTCTTGTAGCCTAAACTTCAATCATAATGGCACATCATATCTCGGTCATCTGCAAACACAAGTTCATTCTACACATTCATATTAAACATATCAAACTTTCTGTTGTCTACTTCATCTCTGTAGGACTAAGATCCTTCAGGTGAGCATATGATTTTATGCACAAAACTTCATTTTTGTTTCCAACAGGCATAGTCTGACCCATAGGCCTTCCTGAGTGCGGTTGGGAGATTATAGTCGCACCCATGAACTTACTTCCATGCGATTGAGAGGCTATAGTCTCACCTGTAAACCTGCTTTTGTGCGACTGAGGTTTAGACTAAGGTATAACTCTCCCTTCTCAAATCAAAACTTTGTTGTAGATCAACAATGGAAGATATTTGTTTATTCATGCCTATAAATCATACTTCAATAGTAAAGAATATACATATAATTCCAATGGTAATAGGATTAAGGATATTCTGGAGAGATTCTCCCTCTGAATGGGAAGTCACTTCAGTCATCTTTATTCAAGTCATCAACCTGTCTATAATGCATCAACAGATTTGTTAGATCATAAATTAAGACTATATCACATATTCATTGTGATCATATCATGTTAGCATCATCTATGACATATAACTTTCATCAAGGGTTAGCTAATAGGAGTATACTCCAAGAATCATGATCAGAACATTACTTCTTCCTCAATCAAGTTAGGGCATTCAATTTTACCATATGCCGTAGTTACTAAGCACATCAAAACATGACCGCGGTCAATTTTTTTTTTTGAATATCAATCTCATTGTTATACTTCTATCATCATGGCTACCATGCTTTACCATCTACTAGAATCAAGGTGCTAGCCTTCTTTATGGGATCAAGATATTCAACATGATAGATGTTAGCCAAATATCAAGTATACGAATATATCAAAGATCAATATTAAGTAGCTTCATAAAATCGGGAAGTTCATCATGTCTAAAGGATAAAATACTTTTTTACTACTAAGTGCATCATTTCATTATAGGAATCATGAATCCAAATCAATTTCATATGCATGCATGAACCATTTGAGAATGAGACATGTTCATCATACCTTAGGGCTTACCATGCCATCCAATATTATAGTTGAAACATAACATTTAAACAATATACTATGCATACCTTGTAGTATTCAAATACCTATGCACCTTCTCATTTTACATAGGTAGCTTGTATCAATTTTTCATCTTTTTATCAGGTGCATCTTTACCTTTTCCAGCTTTAGCTTTTCTTTCTTGCATTTCAAATGATCCTCAAGAAGGATCCTCTTATTACATCTCACAAGGAAGTTAAAAACATCCAAATACTCAAATATACATGCAGGAAGTATAAGTAATGATCAAAAGTATAATAAAATCAATAAGTCTAAACAAAAGTAAGGACATAAAGAAGCATCATAAATTAGAATGAACTTATCTTCAATGAGAGGTGATCCTCTCTCTCTTGAACCAACCTTCAAGAGCCATCACTGTTTATTGTCTATATGACAATGTTGCCTTCACTATTTCAATCAACGTTATCAACAATGAGGCCTACTAGAGACTATCCCATCTAGGGCTTCATGAAATTTGTCACAAGTGCTTGAGCATCTTCACATTGACCATGCTAGGTTTCATATCTCAAATCTTTTCCATAAACCAGGGTTTCTCTCAAACCTTAAACTCATAATATCCATGAAACCCTAATACACAAATTGCCTAAGGTTTTCTTCAATCCCTAAAATTATTTTAGGTCTCCTCCATCCTTTCTTGCATCCATCAATGGTGTCTTCATAGGGGTGATCTCCATGACTTTTCTTAAGCCCGACTCTGATACCATGTTAATTTGTCACATGCCTATATTGTTCTTTGCTTTGACAATTGAATTTATTCATTAACACATTAAGTTCACCCCATAACATCATAACATTAATCAGAATTACATCATTATTCAACAACATATGCAACTATGTAGAAAGAAAAATATCATCACGATCAATGCTGCAGCGGAACACAAAGGAACAATAGAAGAAAAACATTCACACATAGAGACACCAGGATTGGTTAGAAAGAAAGGAAAAACCCACAATGGGGAAATCCCTTTCAAATTATTCTTATTATTAGATCGTCATCAAATAATTCAACAAATGAGAGTACAATGATCCATATCTTCCCCATACAATTATTTAGCAAAAACATCTATGTAATATCCATGAAATGAACCCAAAAATGCTTATACTCAAATATTGATTCTGAAGCCTGTAATGAATTGTCAATATCTGCAGTCAAGTGTCAAACACTATGGTCACTGAGCGAAATTGTCGAACAATTGAGATTCCATCATTTAGGTCCCAATCGCATGGATGAAGAGTCATGTAAGTGACTATAGCTTCCTAGTTGCTCCGTTAAGCTTGATATGCGAGCGACTGGGGTTTGCAACTGAGATTTTGAAACCCTAACTCCCAGTTGCATGGATGGAGAGTTGTTCATGAGATTTTGTGTGAGCGAGTGTTGTTGAATTCATCAAGTTTTGTAGCTGCGATTGTGGCCCAAAACCCTAGATCTGAAATGCGAGTTTTAGACCCTACAACTTCACCTCAGAGTGAACTTATTCCTCCACGGATGAGCCTCAAACCTGTGCGAGCCAAAAACCAAGATAGAAGAGTGTCTCATGATCGTGTCCAAATGAGGTAGAGGTCACTTATATTTATAGCCTTCCAAGGGTGTCCACTTTGCTTTAGGGTCGACCTTGTCAAATGTGCACATGTGGGCTTTTCTTCATAAGTACACTTTCCCTTATCCGTTTTGAGTGATATTTAGGTCGATTTTGGTCCTCTCGAAAAGAGGAATTAAATGCAATCATTATCTCTATCACGTGAGCTGTCCAAAGTGGAATTTGACCGCAGTTGCATATTTTAAAACCCTCCTCCTTTAAGGCCCCTTCCATACTCTCGTCTTTGATTTATGTAACCTTGTCTCATGCAACATTGAAATATGACTTGGGTTTCATTATTTTTAAATTTTATTTACTTAAAATATGTATTTATTCATTTTATTGTTTATATATTTTAGTTTAGTTTTATATTATTTAATCTAATTAAAAATATTTTTATTAGTTTTAAATCTTAGATTTATTAAAATTCAAAAAAGGTTTAAAAATATTTACTAAAACAAATCTTTAATAATTAATTGCTAAGAATTTTTGAAACCCCTGGCCCTTCGCCTTTCTGCAACGTTTTGAAGTTTCGATAAACTGGTGGTGCTTCTACAGCCTTTCGAATAGTTTGTCGTTGTATAGAATTTTTGCTTTCAAGCTTGAAGGCCTCCCGTAAATCTAGAAGGTGTTGCTGCTACAGCATTTCGAATAGTCTGCGTAGAGTCCGAGTTATGCAGCCTTTCGAATAGTCTGCGTGGAGTCCGAGTGTCTTATCCGTTGATATGTTCCTGGCAACGGACGGGAATTTTACTTCTGCTCAGTACCCGGATTGTCTAATATCAGGGATGCCTGCATATGTCATCTTCAATAAACGGTGATTTTGTTACCTATTACAGAAAATTGTTTAAGTCTGTAACTCATGCAACTCTAAAGTTGTTTGTGAACCCTCGGTCCTGTCCATATTGTCTACTGCTTGTGATGCCAAGTCTTTCATGATAGTTCTGTCGAAATGGTGTCTCTAAGGTGATTGAAGTATTATTAAGGGTTGGATTTCTAAGAGGATACATTGTCACAGTGTGCGGAGTGAGACTGTCTAGCAGAATTATAAGTTGAGAATTGTAAATGCGATTTCAATTGTTTTGAATTCGCTCTGAGTGCTTTACACCCATCACCAAAATATCATAATATTTTTGTAGTGATACATGTACCAGAATTGTGAATATGGTGTTATATGCTGATTTTTTGAAATATATATGCTGAGATATATATGGTGAGCAGAATTTTAAATGATATATATGGTGATTTTAAACTGAGATATATATATGGTGTGGTGAGAAGAATTTTAAGGATTTTTTCTCCATAGCAAAATCATTTT
>APFE030003511.1:6042-17586 GCA_000404065.3 Pinus taeda
CAATCCAAAGATTGGTTTGTGGTTACCTCGGCCGTATCCCTACAGGAGCCTAGGGACAACCTGAGTGATAACAGACCCAACATCAGGGCTTCCAACCAGCTTTCCTTCATCTCTTTTGAGTTTTAACCTTGTAAGCATGACATAAACTTGCAAACAATTAAATCCTTCTTTCACAAAGCAAGCCTAGTGCTCTGATTCCAAATTGATCTGATTTAGAATATTAGATTGTTGTGTTAAGATCCTCCTCAAATTAGAAACAAAATGATTTCATTGGCTTAAGGTTTCATGAATTTTTGCAAGTGTAATGATGAGTTTTTATGTTAATTTTATGAGCAATTTAACATAAATAAGAGACTGAACAATAGCATAAACATGTACAGAACATCATAAAAAACATCTTACAACAAGCACATGATAAAGTAGTTCACCCTTCCTGGGCTACGTCTCCTTGGTCCAACTTCCAATGGCTTGGGCCTCTCTATTATGCTCAAAAGTGTAAAAATTTGTGTTTACAATGCTCAAATTCTTCTGAAACCTGCTCCAATCAGTATAGAATGTCCAAAAATGGTTGTCCAATCTCTTGTTGTATCCAATTTGGTGGAAAACTGAAGTTATGACTTCTCCTTGTTTTCCCAATATTCACTCCACAAATTTCCCCATTTTCGGCATGATCCTATAAATTAGCTCCCAAAAGTGCTAACTAAGCGAAAATTTGGTGCACGGCGGTCCATAATTTGTTGGCACCAACTGTCCCATAATAAATCACAATTTATGGAAAATTGATGGTCTTATGGTCCGTGAATGCAGCAGGGCGATGTGCGATTGTCATATGGCAGACCCAACGGTACTATTAACTGTAACCCTTAGTCGCATCGCATCCAGGATCCTTTTGCAAATCGCAATCAACAGAGAACCGATGGGTAACATAATACAGGACTCTGCCTTCTACGGTGTGCGATTGTGATGTATGATTGTGATTATCGCATTGCAACCTAGGTACGTTGTGGGTCGATTTCTGCAATGCCTTCATTGTTGTGAAGTGCGATTGTGATTTATCACATCACAACCCTGACTTGCTTGGGGCCGATTCTTTAACATGACCTGCCTACGATATGTGATATGTGATTTGTGAAATGAGGGGGCCAATGGCATCCTACTACTTAGCACTTCCCCATTCGTTGAAGGGCCTTGCCACATCATCTTTTCCTACCATCTGTCCAAGTCAAACCTGAAATTTGACTTTTTTTAACTTCTTCATATGATATCATATTCAAGTGTCGTTCACACCTTTGGAATCAGAATGATGAGCTCTTTGATCTGAAGCTAAGTTTATCAAGATTATGATACTTCGAGTTTTGAGACTAATTTTGAGCACCTGATCAACTAGCCATGACAGGTATTTTGTCAAACATATCATCAACATGTAACTTACAGGTCTAAACAACAGAATTAAGTGTAGAGATCTCATACTTATCTAAGAATCACTAGAAGCTGTTGTTCCCTCATTTCATTTGTTGCATATTTATCTATTAGGTCCTAGACACATTATCCATTCATATACAAGTAAAAACATGCGGAGAGCCATACATAGTTGCTGCCATAAAATGTGGATATAACCAGTATAATAGGAACATAAATACGATAAACATATTAGCCATAAAAATCCATATATAACCAATAAATTTACACATGAAAATCAATGGAATGAATTTCACATTAATCAATGAATGAACCAACCAGTGATGGGAATACCACGTTCCACCCGACCATAGATTGGTTGAGCCAAGTCTCTCTTCAGCCAATCACCCCTATGCCATATTCCAATCATGAATGTGTGACTCATAGAACACATCAAAAAACACCAATCAATGTGGATGCCACCGGAGTTCTCTTCCTACACTGTGAGGAATTTGAGTGCCTCCTAGTCTCTCAGGCTTTACCATGCATCCGCAGTTTGATCTAGGGATCACTAGGTGATCTGAATGGAAATACGCCCATGGTTTTTTCCCACCCTTGGTAATGTAACTAAAAAATGTTATAAATAACAAGGCTCTTTTTGTAAGAAGAATATTGTCCAACACAATGTAATTGCAACTATTATTTTCTAATCTAATAAATAGGTTCTTGATTTAATTTTCTGGTTTCGTTTATTTTTATTCTTTTCTTGGTGTAGAAATTACTCATAACTTGGGGCCCTCCCAAAAATTTTGATCAATGGTATCATACAAATTTATGATTCCATGAAAATTGGGACCCTAAGGGTTTCTACTAGGAGTTTTCATATCTACTCATAATTCTTCGTTGCAAACATTTGTGGAATCATGGTATAAATAGTTTTTCTCATCACACGTTTTGCCTTCACCACAAAACTATGTTATAGTATCCCTGTCACCACCATAAATACCATGGTGATGAAGGTGTTAATGGAATGGAATATTTCCTTAATCGCCATCATGTTCATAGCTACACTCACAGCCTAGTTTGTCAAATCTCATTGAAATGCTCACTCCACAATCGTGATTTCGAATCCACCTGTGCAGGCGTGTTATATATCTATCGTGAAATGTTTAGGGACTTAGCATTGATTTCCAGATGGATCTGAAGTTCCAGCCTCTTTCAAGAGAGAGTGCTACCCAAGTGAGGAAGACAAGCAATCAAGATCAACAACAAAAAAACATGTAGCCATCTGTCTCTCCGCGAAGTAGGGGGGCGAGGAGGCGGGTATGGATTGTGGCTTTGGTAAGAATGGTATTTATTTGAGTACTGGCATCGTGCATATACCCACCGACACTGCTAAGGGTTTTCCCTTTGTTCTGTGGCACTAGTGTTCTGCTACTGCAGATGCTCTCGCCCCCTCCACCAAGGATTCTTAGAGATCAAGAATTGTCCATGCGCATCTTGGTTAGAGATATCATAAGCATGCATGTGAATCTCATGGTGACGCTGAAAATAGAATTCATGTTTCTGACCCTAAGGCCCGTGCCCCTCGTAGAGCTCTGGGAAGAGTTCTCCAGGGGGCATGAGGGCAAGTTCTCTATTTATGTCCATGCCTATCAGCTGAGCACACTGAAGATAGCATGGAAGAGCCCTCCTTTTTCCAATCATGACATCTGTAGCTAGAAGGTGGTTAGGGGAATGATTTCGATGGTGGATACTAAAAGGAGGCTTCTTATAAATGCACTTCAAGATCGTGACAATAAAAATTTTGTGTTGGTCTCAGAAAGATGTATTCATGTGCACATTTTTGACTTTGTATATGATTATTTGATGGTCCATAATGTCATTTTTGTTGACTTCTTGATGATCTAAGTCCCCATGGAAGAGTTCAATATATAAAATCATTTTTTCCTAAAATACAGGTAGAGGAATGGAGAAAGGGTTCTTAGTGGTTCACAGTGAAAAGACAACATGCATTGCTCATAGTGGCAGATTATGTTTATTACTCAAATTTAAAACAAATATGTAGACTAGGTGATGAGACACATAACTGCTATCCTAATAAGCACTATATGTAGACCTTTCTCCATATGATGGATCATTTTAGAATTACAAACTGGTTTGTTACACACATCGAATGGTCTGAAGGAAAATGGCACCCTAAAAAATACAATAAAAAGGACGTGAACATCAAATTGCTGAAAAATATTCAGGCAATTGATGTGTCTGCTCACATCTCAAGTGATTTAAAGAAACAACAGACCAGTTGCCCTTGCATGTATCAGGTGGGCTACAAAGATGGGTCTTACATGATGGGGAACTTCACCATGGAGAAGTTATCCATTGGGGAAACAACGGTGCCAAACATGGCTATCGGTTGTGGCCACAACAATGAGGGATTTTTTGTAAGTGCATCAGGGCTTCTTGGCACAGAAGGAGGGGAATTGTCATCCCCTTCACAGTTAAGAGATGAAAATGGTAAAATATTTTCCTACTGTCTTGTAGACTGTAACTCTGAACCCTTAAGCACTCTTCAGTTCGTTCGGACAGCAGTGCCCAACGCATTTGTGGTAGCACTAATGCTGAAGAACAACCACCTTGACACCTTCTACTATGTCTCCCTCTCTGGAATCAGTGTCAACAACAATATACTCAACAAAAAAAAGGTCAACATTTCCATTGCGACGGACAACCGATCACAACTGCAAAAATGAGGTAGCGACAACCTAGTTCCTTTGAAATCTACCTTGCATGTTGGAAACCTGGACTACACCATAACCAACAATGACATCTACGCAATCATCAACACCTTTGAGAAGCGATACATCATGACATTCAAATCCAAGAATCGTGGTGTAACCATTTGTGAAGGATTATCTTGGGGCTAACAAGGTTCTTCAAACAAAGCTGCAGGTTTTCAGATGTGAGCAAGCTACACATTTTGTGAAGAAACTTGGTGTGCTCATTGGGAATTTGAAGAAAGCAATAGTGGAGGTGAAATTCGGTGATAAAATGCCTAAGCTTGGCCTTAAAGAGTAAGAGACAATTTTTCCTTTCAAGTGCCTCTGCACATGCGTTGCATAAATTATGACAAACATCATCCATAGAAGATTCAAAGTTTATATCAAGAAACTACTTTCTCCCTTTGTTGATGGGTTTTTGACAAACGAAAATATGGTTGCAAATAGGTATATGCCTCGTGTTTTCATTTTTAATTTCTTTTTCCTATTTGATCTTTGTGATTTTCAATTGGAGGACATTTCTTATGATTTTGAAGACATCTTCCATTGCATATGAAGCTCGAGGACACTTGAAGACTTGCTTGGTTTCTACATTTGGCAACATTTTACTTCATTCCATTTAGTTTGTGTAGTACCTTAGGAATATTAATTGCTATAGTTGGCATGGGATTTTACTCCTATGTAGTTGATAGTCAATCAAAACAAAGTAAGCAGCTTGCGCCACTACCTCATGTTAAGGATGCTGAAACAAAGCCTCTCATCATCTTTGAGAATGGATCCAACAAAGGAAATTGATAATCGGTATGTTAATTGTTTCTTCACCTTTTTTGTTGAGGGAATAAAAAATGTGAAACTTGATTATTTGGAGGAACCCTTTACAACATCTCATTGGATGGTGAGAATATACAAAGATAAGCCACCAGATATTTTCCATATAGATCAAAAAGTGCTCTCAAGGTTCATTACATGGTATCTCTATCCTCGAACCCTCGTTCATTATGGTTATGGGTCAACCACACAAAACCCTTTGCCAACGAAGTCCATTTGCTTGGCCACACAATGTCCACCTCACAGTTGGCCCACCAACATTATAAGGTATCTCTATCCTCGACTCTTCGTTCATCATGGTTATGGGTCAACTACACAAAACCCTTTGCCAACAAAGTCCATTTTCTCGGCCACACACAGTCCACCTCACAGTTGGCCCACCAACATTACAGGGTATCTCTATCCTTAGCTCTTCGTTCATCACGATTATGGGTCAACCATGAAAAACCTTTACCAGCGAAATCCATTTGCTTGGCCACACACTGTCAATATCACAATTGGCTCACAAGCAGTACAGGGTATCTCTATCCTTGGATCTTCATGCATCATGGATACGGGTGTTACAAATCCATTTGGGCACATCAACCCCAACTTACAAATCAGTACTATTAGGGCCCATCAAACCCTAATTCAGTTGTTACATGCCTTAAATGAAGTCAACCATCAGAATGCCTCCTTCCCAAGATATTCCATGACTGAAATCATCCAAAAATTGCCTCCAAGAAGATCAACTCAGGTAGGCCTTCATCAGGGTGCACTGCAGTGTAGTCCAGTACACTGCCTGGGTGCTGGGCAGTGCAATTGAGCCCTCTTTGGCCTACGCTAGGCGAATTTGAGCGAAATTTCGTTGGGGTTTGGGAATATTCTTATCCATTGGATGCATCTAGAAGCTTCTCAAGTTTATCTACTCCTTTGAGCTCGAATTTGGATGAGGTAGGGAGTTAAGGAACATCAATCCCTTTATCCCTTCCTCCATGGAACTAGATTCTAAGTTTGGGAGGGCATTCATTATCACCATTTATGGCATAACTTCCTTCATTCACCTATAAAAAGACCACTCATCTAAGTGATCAGGGCCTGGAAATCATTGAATTATAGGGAGATGTTGTTAGTATGATACTTGAGTTGGTTTCAAGTATTGTAATGATGTCAAAATGTCTTGCTTGTTATGAGGAGAGGATGGGATTGAACTGGAGGAGTGATACTGAATCAAGCAAATTGGGTTGTATCTCTTCCTTTTACTAATAAAGTGTTCAAAGCTTTTTCCATATGTTTGTATTGTCCATTGATGCTTTCATGTGTGTATTATTAACTTGATTCCATTCTATGTTTAATCAATAGATCATTATCATATTCTGTGATCAGTTTTTGTATTGTCTATGTGCAACTACTTTTCAAGCGGATTAAGTACGGAAAGGAGCAACATAATTGGTCAAGGGAGATAAGGAGTAAGCGAAAGCTACAAGTAGGCTTATTTACTGTCTTATTTAATCTATTGGTTATAGAAAAGGTAGAGAATGCTTTGCACTATTGTTCTAGACTTAGCTACTAGTCTAGGGGTTTAAGCGTTTATCTGTAGACATTAAAACTTCTAAAAACAAATTAGTGACTCCACTGGGGAATGATCATTCATCTTAGTAGCTTATCAACCTCTTAAGACATTTCTGCATACTATACTTGTGGTTATTGATTGAATTTCAGTCTTATTTCATAGAAAATTGAGTCAAAACTGTGTCAAATTGCCTTCGGAAATGGCTTACTGTCACCAGCGTAGCCCAATGAAGGACACAGTGCTCTATAATGCACTTCCCGCATAGAGCCAGTGCACTTCACTGCAGCCTGCGCTGATCCCTTGAGGGTCAGTTTCCCATCTAAGAGCTGAAGTTTTGTGCCAATTTTCTCCAGTTTGAATGATTTGCTGAATGTCAATGATGTCTTGTCTCTGAAAATAGTTTTTCATCTCCTTACCTGGCCCTACATAGACTAGGATTGATAAATGTTTCTTATGTATTTACTTTGTCATTTTCAATCTATAGTCGAAAGTTAGTTTTTGGTTGATTGATCTTTGTCAGAAGGAAGTGTCATAAAATCGTCTTTTCCTTCGAAAGTTGAATTGTCGTAAAGTCCTCATTCATGAAAGATAGATTGATTGATGTATGCATATGATTAGTCTTTTCGTTGAAAGTGTCGTAATTCCTCATTTCTTTGAAAATGAAAGTGATGTAAAGTCTTCCTTTCCTTGAAAAGAAATTGTCGCAAAATCTTCATTTTTATGAAAAGAGTTTATTGATCGATTGTGCATTAGTTTTCCTTTTTGTTCATTCACATTAAGGGAAATCTAAAAGAAATACATGCATATTGCATTGAAAAAGTTTTTGTGTGTTGATAGGAATAGTGTAGGGAATTTTCATTTAGATTGTGCTCTTTGCTCTTTGATCAAAAGAAATTTGATTGCTCTATCCCTACTAGTTAAGGATTTTCATTGTTAAATTGAATGGAAAGAATGCTTATCATATTAGTTGCATTTTAGGAATTACAAACATACATCACGTGGTGAACCTTGAAAGGCAAATTCTAAAGAAGATCAAATTAAAATTTATCTGAATTTACCTAATGGAGCATTGTCATTAACGAAAACATTTAGAGGTCTAAGCTAGAGATGTGTTCCGGCGTCGTAAAACAAAGTAGTTGTGTCTCTAACTTGTCTGCAATACATCCCAAGTGTGATACCTCATTCCATGTATGTGAGTATATCGTAGCTCATCCACATTCCTTCGGGTATAGAAGGTGGTGTTACAATATGTAAATTAAATGGGAATGCTCTCAACGCTTATATAGATTGGGCTTCCATTTACTTTCGGTTATATATGGGAGGACAAAACTAGGTTTCTATCCATCCTTAGATAACTAAGTCAACCGCCTTGAACACTGTGATACACCGAACACAACATTCAGGGAGATTGTCTGCCCGTACTTCTTGGTTCACCAGGAGGTATTCTGCAGTTCACAGTTACTTGGTAATTCTTTTTCCTAGAACACCCCTCTTTTGTTTTGTTTTGTTACTTTGATTAAAATTAAATTAATTGATCGCGAATAACATCCTCCGCTCTCGCTCCTTAGTTGATCTTAGGTTGAGACATATGGCAACAAATTCGGAGTCCACCGATCAAGGAATTCCTTTTGATGGGAATCCTAGTCCTTTTCCTTCTTTCAAAAATATTGGTGCTCCTTATATGGCTACATTGTCCCTTCTGGGACTTACCATTGGCTTGCCAGTATGGTTGTTTTCAACCTCCTTGTTTCAAAATGTCGTGATTTCTTCGCAATAGAGTACTCCTCCAACTGGACAAAATCAACCTCCAGTTGATCCTAAAATTGACCCTTTGCCTTCTTCCTCGGTTGTTTCTTCCTCCCCTTCTTCCTCTTTGCCTTGTGAAAGTATTAGTAGTAACCAGGTGGCTAGGAAGAAGAAGAAAGGGAAGAAGAAGAAGCAAATTCAGCAGAGGGGCAACCAAGTAACCATTGCTTTGAATGCAACATTTGATGAGAAACTATCCATCAAGCCTCACAAAGTTTGATATCCATGCAAAATTTGTGCGAGAGACCATCTTCTTCAAAAATTTCCTGATATTCATCAAATCTTAGAAGGTTGGTCTTCCCATTCACATCATCTTGTGTCATCAACTTCTAGAGATCATGCTGCTGACACACCATTAACTAGTGAAATTAAAGTTCATGGAAAAAAGGGTAAAGTCAAGTTTCCCTATAGGTTATGTGTAGGGAATCACCCCATTCACCTTTTTCCCTATCTGGATGAAGCCAAAAAAGTGTTGGATAACCGTCCTACTTCACCACAACAACTTCCATCTGGTTATAGGAAACTCTCCCTAAATCCTTCACTAGTTATTGAATTGACTGACCAAAATCAACCGTCGGTCAAACCCACTCTCTCTGAAAGTGAATCCTATGAGTCTATACCCGACCCAAATCAACAAGTCGAGGTAACAGTTGACTTGATTTCACCTTCAGTAAATTGTACCTTTCCCGAAGACAATGAATATGATACCACTCAGGTTCTTTTTTTTTCTTCAGATTCAAATGAACTTTGAGGCAATCTGCCTATTCCATCAAGACAGGAGGAAAATCCTCCCGTTCTTGTAACTCAAGGGCTTAATTCTCCCGTTCTTATGGTACCCCCTCCAAGTAGTTTGGTCACTTCCTTCAATTGGAATCAACTAGCAAGATTTTGTCTTCCTTCTTATGTGCCTTTCCAAATCATAGTACAGGTTTGTAATATGATTGTATCTGGCACTATTATAGATGAAGGTGCATCAATGAGCATCCTTTCCTCAACTGCTTGGCAAGCGCTTGGTTTGCCGCCACTTGTGCCTGTTACCCAAAATCTTTTGAGTTTTAACAGAGGAACCAATCAACCATTTGGGATCCCCCCTCGGTTACCCATTACTTTGGGAGGAAAAATCGTTTATCTGAACGTGATGGTAGTCCCAGGCCCTTTAGATTATAATTTACTTCTTGGGCGTGACTATGTTTATGACATGGGAGCTGTTGTTTCAACACTTTTCGAGTGATTTGTTTGCCACATGAAGGCAAAATTGTCACTGTTGACCAGCTTTCATTTCCCAGTCCAAATATGGCTTCCAGTCAACCATCTTCCGTAATTGGTCCATTTTTGCCAATGGTATCTTCCCCGCCACGGGTTAATTATGTGGCAACCTGTTCCATACCTACATCAACTGATGATCAATTCAGTGATGTTGTACATTATGTACTGGGGGCATTGGAACCAGATCTCTCCTTCATGAACTCTTATGAGTTATGATCCAAGGAATACGAGGATAGTTCCTTGTCTTGTGTCAACCTCGTTAAAAATGAAAGAAGGAATATGAGCATAGTTCCTTGTTTTGTGTCAACCTCGTTAAAAAATGAAACAAAGGGTATGAGGATAGTTCTTTTACTATGTCAAAACAGGTCCATGAGGATACTTCCTGGTCTTGTGTCAACCTCGTTAAAAAATGAAACCAAGGAATATGAGGATAATTCTTTTACTATGTCAACCTCATTAAAAAAGGAAACAGGTCCATGAGGATAGTTCCTTGTCTTGTGTCAACCTCGTTAAAAAATTAAAGAAGAAATATGAGCATAGTTCCTTGTCTTGTGTCAAGCTCATTAAAAAATGAAACAAGGAATTTGAGCAGAGTTCCTTGTCTTGTGTTAAGCTCATTAAAATATGAAACAAGGTCCCAAGTTCCAAGTCGAGTCTTTGATTAGATCTCGTAAAATCCCAGTCGAGTCTTTCACTTGATCTCGTAAACAAACCTTCATTCCATCCACCTGATGGCCACGAGTAGTCTACTTAGGTGAATGTAATGAAGCTTGGGGGGCATGCACCTAGTGGTAAAGTTAAGTTTCCCTGTAGGTTATGTGAATGGAATCACCCCATTCACCTTTGTCCCTATCTGGACGAAGCCAAAAAGGTGTTGGATAACTGTCATGCCTCACTGCAGTGACTTCCATCTAGTTACAGGAGACTCTCTCTTTCATCATGATGGGGGCATGTAAACCAATCTCAAGCATAGTTCTTCATTTCAAGCTTTTGTAAAAATGAAACTGAATCCAAGCATAGTTGTTCGTTTCAAGCTTGTGTAAAAATGAACCCATCTTTAGTTTAACCCTTGTGATTGCCATTCTATCATCCTTTTCTATCAAATGAGCCTTGGTTGTTTCATTTCATCACCACCATCTCTTTGGCCGATCATACGCTTTCACTTGGTTGTTTTACACTTTTTGAGAAACAGTTGCAATGAGTGGTCTTATTAGCCAACCTATTCACATAAATCAACATGTTTTGAGAAGTTCCAACATCACAAGAACCAGTTGCTATCCTAGACACCACTCGTTCCTCAAAGTGGAGTCCTCTTTAAGCTCTTTTCAGACTCTCTAAACATGAAAAGATTGTCAAGTGCTCGCCATTTCCAGCTCGTTAACGGATTGGAATTGATATCTACTTAGTATAAGTTTAACCCTTTTTCGGGTTGAGATAGATTAACTACGAAAAAGGAATATGTTGATCAAACATGATCAATAGGCTCTCTCTCATATTGTTTTATGCTTTTTTGGACTTGAGAGACAAGTCTACAAAAAAGAACTTTTGGAGTTTGCTTTTCGTCCCTGTTCAAACTCTCTAACATGAAAAGGACCAAGTTATCTTTGTCATTAAACTCGTTAAAAACATCAAATAGTGACAAACTTGTCCATCTAGACAAGACCGAGTTTCACCTTCGCTAGACTCGTTAAAGCATCGAATAGCGATAGATTCACCTGAAGGGTGAAATTATACAACAAGCATATGTTATCCTCCTCAAGATTGATAAAAATAAAGAGGTATTGGTCAGCAATGATTGGGGAAAATTGGAAAAAGGGGAAAACACTTTATGGTAGCAAGTCGCTCTTGAACATGACACTTTCACCTCATCACGTGACTATGTGGGTTGGGTCATTCAGCTTGATGGTTATCACA
>APFE030003511.1:18395-54102 GCA_000404065.3 Pinus taeda
TACATGTAATGAAAGTTTATAAGCTGAGCATGGGTATGCCTTCCCTCAGCGAGTTCATGAAAAAAAATCAAATTATCATGATATATGTATTGTAATTGGTGCAGGTCACCTTCCGCTTCGAAACCTCCTCTCCACATGATAAAGCATTTCACTCGACATCCATATTTACGACTTCATGCTTTAGGGGGAAATTGATACAGATCCATTTGGGCACATCAACCCCAACTTACAGATCAGTACTATTAGGTCCCATCAAACCATAATTCAGTTGTTACATGCCCTAAATGAAGTCAACCATCAGAATGCCTCCTTCCCAAGATATTCCATGACTGAAATCATCCAAAAACTGCCTCCAAGAAGATCAACGCAGGTAGGCCTTCATCAAGGTGCACTGCAGTGCAGTCCAGTACACTACCTGGGTGCTATGTAGCGCAATTGAGCCCTCTTTGGCCCACGCTGGGCGAATTTGAGCGAAATTTCATTAGGGTTTGGGAATATTCTTATCCATTGGATGCATCTAGAAGCTTCCCAAGTTTATCTACTCCTTTGAGCTCGAATTTGGATGAGGTAGGGAATTAAGGAACACCAATCCCTTTATCCCTTCCTCCATGGAACTAAATTCTAAGTTTGGGAGGGCATTCATTATCACCATTTATGGCATAACTTCCTTCTTTCACCTATAAAAAGACCACTCATCTAAGTGATCAGGGGATGGAAATCATTGAATTACAGGGAGATGTTGTTAGTATGAGACTTGAGTTGGTTTCAAGTATTGTAATGATGTCAAAATGTCTTGCTTGTTATGAGGAGAGAATGGGGTTGAACTGGAGGAGTGATACTGAATCAAGCAAATTGGGTTGTATCTCTTCCTTTTACTAATAAAGTGTTCAATGCTTTTTCCATATGTTTGTATTATCCATTGATGCTTTCATGTGTGTATTATGAACTTGATTCCATTCTATGTTTAATCAATAGATCATTATCATATTTTGTGATCAGTTTTTGTCTTCTGTCCGTGTGCAAGTAATTTCCAAGCGGATTAAGTACGGAAAGGAGTGATAGAATTGGTCAAGGGAGATAAGGAGTAAGCGAAAGCCACAGGTAGGCTTCTTTACTGTCTTATTTAATCTATTGGTTATAGAAAAGGTAGAGAATGCTTTGCACTGTTGTTCTAGACTTAGCTACTAGTCTAGGGGTCTAAGCATTTATCGATAGACACTAAAAATTGTCAAAACAACAGGTCATCCACAAACCCTCAGTTATGGGTCAACCATGAAAAAACCTTGTCTTCGACAACACTTGGTCATGCACAACTCATCTTAGACAAAAGATTCTCCGGAGGGAACTTCACACAATGGGGACCATTGCTTCCTAAGGAGGGAGGAATGATCTGAATGGAAATCCACCCATGGATTTTTCCCACCCATGGTATTTACCCATGATAATGTAACTAAAAATGTTATAAATAACGATCCTCTTTTTGTAAGAGGGAGATTTTCCAACACAATGTAGTTGCAACTATCATTTTCTGATCTAATAAAATTTGGTTCCTGATTTACTTTTCCAGTTTGGTTTACTTTGTTCTTTTCTTGGTGTGGCAATTACTCAGATCTTGGGGCCCTCGCCAAAATTTGGATCACTAGGCCCTACACCGAGACATAATCTCCAGAATTTATCATGCATTCCATCCCGTAATCACTAAGCCCAACAGAGAGAAAATCCACCTCTTGGCTCTACCATATATCCCACCATTCACTGACAAGGATTCCTAGGCCCACCGAGGCAAACAATTTGGATTTACCGCAACCCACATTCTGGTTCAGGGGTTACTAGGTCAGTGGCTTCGTGCACCCTCAATCTGATGCAGGGACCACTACACCATGTGTTTGTCAATTTCGAGATCCACCCCACTCAACTTCGAATCCAATTCGACCATCCCACATAAACCGAACGAGAGAACCCATCTCATCAAGGCTATCAAGAAATGGCAAGGCTAGGCCAAAAATATTCACACTTGGAAAAACCCATGCCATGGTAGAAAAAAAACACATGCAATCCCATGCATGCCAAATCAAGCAAGGAAAATACACATGCAAGTCGATACTTGCAATGAACCCTACTATATTTTCTTGATCCTGCCTTTCCCTACTTGATCTTTGCTTCCTCTTGCCTTCTTTGCCTTTCGTGCTTCAATGCCAAAGTGCTTGAAAAAAACTCTAAGTGTCCAAGGGTATGAGAGAGAGAGAGAATAATGAAAGAACTCCAAAGCTAAACTAACAAAAGGTTACCAACTAATCCTCATAAGTATTTTTATGAATGAGGCCTCCATTTTCTTCATTTTCCATTATTTTCCTTCATTTTCTTCCTCACATGCAACCTGTGACCTTTCACCTTCATTTTCTCCCAATTTCCATTATTTTCATAAATAATTGTGCCAAAATGTCATTTTTCCTTTCTAAAGCCTTAGCCATAAACAACCAAATTAACACCCCCTAGGATGTCTTTCCCAACATTCAGCTTGGAATAAGTGTACCATTCATCAGTAGTTATTGTTTCTAACTTTTATTACATGGAATTTTCACCAGGGTTGTTACATGATCAACATACAAATCAATTGTTTGAGTCCCACCTTACTAGGTACTAATAATGAATCCATAACCAAATTTAAATTTAATTAATAAGCACATAAAAGTTTAATACTTACAATAAACTTACAATATAACAAGATTCTTAACTATGGATATTCACCCCTACTTTACCATGGATATTAGTAACTTGTATATAGGTTTTGTTACAATGCTATGGGCCAATACCATGGCTTATCAATACCTCATGCCCAAAAACCATAACTCATTTTACAATAAAACATTAAAATTTAAAATATATTAGACCTTACATATACAATTGATTACGCATAGTGACAATTCTCGAACATATGGATGGAGAGAGAGAGAGAGAGAGAAAGCGAAAAGAGGAGGAGGGGAGGGGGAGAAGAAGAGAGGGAGGGAAAGAGAAATGGAGTTGTGGGGAGAAAGAGGGAGGGAAGGACAAAGATAGAGAGAGATAAAGGTAGAGAGAGAGGCAATGTCAAAGGAGAGATGGAGAGAGAGAGAGGGAGAGAGGAGAGGAGGGAAGATAAAGGAGAGGAGAGAGAGAGGGAGACATAGAGATGGAGGGGGGAGAGGGGGAGAGAGATAAGGAAAGAGGGTGGGAGATAGTGACAGAGTTCGAGAGAGAGAGTTTGAGAGAGAGAGAGTGAGTGATGGGGGGAGAGACAAAGGGAGGTAGGAGAGAGAGGACTTGAGAGAGAGGAGAGAGGGAGGGAGAGAGAGAGATGGAGTTGGAGGGGGAGAGAGAGGAAGGGAATAAAAAATACACAGAGATATAGAGGTCGAGAGAGAGAGGAGGAATGACAAGAGAGAGATGGAGAGAGAGTGAGCGAAAGAGAAGAGAAGGATGGAAGAGTGAGAGAATGAAAGGAAAGAGAGAGGGAGAGAAGGGGAAGAGAGAGAAAGATAGAGGGAGAGAAGGGGAAGAGACAGAGAGAGAGATAGAGAGATGGGGGGGAAGAGACAGAGGGAGGTGGGAGAGAGAGGAATACAAAAGAGAGAGGACTTGAGAGAGAGAAGGAGAGAGGTATGGAATATGAAATACACAAAGAGAGAAAGGTGGAGAGAGAGGGAGGGAGCGACAAAGCATAGATGGAGAGAGAGTGAGGGACAGAGGAGAGCGAGACGGAAGAGAGAAAGAAGGAGAGAGAGAGAGAGAGAGAGAGAGAGAGAGAGAGAGAGGGTGTATGTTTGGGGGGTGAGATAGGGAGACAAAAGGTGATAGAGATATAGATGGAGGAGGGAGAGAGAGGGAAGAAGAGAGATAAAGATAGGGAGGGAGGGAGATATATATATGGAGAAAGAGATTGTATATGTTTTTGGGGGTGAGATAGAGAGATAAAGAAGGAGATATGGAGGGAGATACAAATATAGATGGCGGGGGCAGAGAGAGAAAGAGATTGGGGAGGGAGGGAAGGGAAGAGGGGGAGAGAGGGAAGGAGGGAGATAGACACAAAGATGGAGGGGAGATAAAGAGGGAAGAAGAAAGAGATAACTACATATATTATATAGTATTATATAATATTAAAAATTATTAACCATAGAGGAGGAGGAAGTAAGGCTTTTGCAAAAGGTAGAAGAAGTTGGATTTAGAAAGCCATGAATATTTTTATTTTTCACTAAAATAGATGCATTGGTTTTAATGTAGATGCTAATTTCTAATCATATTTGATTGCATGCACTATATACATTGATTTCAATGTAGATGTTGATTTCTAATCCTATTTGATTGTTTGCACTAGATGCATTGGTTTCTGTGTCACATTGATTCAACCGTAAATAAAATACTTGAATTTTCATATTAAATAAAGTGTTCACTTACCTAAAATTCTTGCTTCTTGAAACTGTAAACTATTTGTAATTGACTACATTGTTATTATTCTCATTTTCCATCATACGTCATTGTTACCCACTTTGCATTCAAATGAGGTAATATAAAACAACTACCATTGAGACTTACTTGGAGTTTAAGACTCCATAAATCACAATGATTGACATTGGAGAAAACTCCTATTAATATTGGAGAGCAAGAGAGACAAGGTATGGTGTTTACTACAATAACTCGAGTTAAATATTTGAATAGGTATACTATTTCAACTGCCCTTTTCATATCATCTATATGAAAAGATGGAAAAACTAACAGGTGTGACAATAAGAACAATAGAAGAAAATAGTTTGAGAATGAACATAATGAAAACTATTTGTAATTGACTACATTCTTACTATTCACATTTTCTATCATTCAACACTGTTACATTATCACTTTGTATTCAAAAATTTTATTTCATCATTTTTCATCATTCAAGTTATTGATAGTCTTTATCATTTCAAAAAACTAAGGCAACTGAGTAAATTTAAAATTAAAATGACCATCTTAATCTTAGACATATTTATCATATTTAAAATGATCGGAATAATAAGATGTTCAACAAATTTTGTGTGGCCACACATAATTGAAACCAGGTTAGATCCATCTTAACCCCAGGTATATCAACAACTGAGAAAGATCAAATCTCTCGAGGTGCAAACATTTCCTCAAATTTTACGCTCAATATGATTATCTGATCTTCACAACTCACGCAATTAGGTTAAACCAAGTAAGTCCTTTATTCATTTCATGGGTTTGCAATGGAATTTGAGTGATGGCATTCTTACGGTCAACTTCTCATGGTATAACATTATGTCAAGTGGGAGGTTATCTTAACAAGACAAGCTCGTTTGTTAAGAGCTTCACTTTCATTCATAATGTTGTTGCTATAGAAACTATCATAAAATAACACCATTGAATGTCTCGACAACTCCAAACCATGACTGCAAAAAATTTGATTTGCTCAAAGAGTTTGTCACCAATGTGAAAACCCTAGCAGAAACCCAGAAAAATCATTCAAAACTGTCTTAACCGGAAATAAGCAAAACGTCTTTCTCGGGATTAAACTTATTAATACATATGCAATTTGTGGCCATGTTACATGTCGATTGTTTTTCAAAATACCATAATCAAAATCAATATTTTGCCATGAAATGCCTTGATCAGAGGATATGCCATGCATGTCGGCTATGACGATGCACTTAAACTCAATTACCAAATACAATAAGAGGAAACCCTGCAACCAAATGATTTGACCTTTCCCTTTGTTCTCAAAGCTTGTGTTGGCTTGACATCTCTGCAGCAGGGAAAGGACATCCACGATTGCATTATTAGAAGTGGGCTAGAATCTAATATTTTATGTGGGAAGTGCTCTTGTTTATACCAAACGTGGAAGTTTAGAGGGTACATTCCAAGTGTTTGATAGAATGTCACAAAGAAATGTTGTGTCCTAGACTGCCATCATTGTTGGATATGCTCAGAATGGGGGAGCCAGTAAAGTGTTGCAACATTTCAACAGATTCAAGGCATTGATGGATATGCTCAGAATGGGGAAGCCAGTAAAGCGTTGCAACCTTTTCAACGGATTCAAGCGGTTGGCATGAAACCCAACTTTGTTACTATGACAACTGTTCTTCCAGCATGTACGAGCTTATCGACAATATGTATAGGCAAAGAAATCCATAGCTACATGATAGAGGATGATGTTAGGTTTGAAACAAATGTCAAAATGAAATTTAAGCTCGTGGAATGCTATAATTGTAGGTTACATCAAGAATGGAATTTGTGCGGAGGCCTTGAAATTTTTTGATCAAATGCAAGCAAGGATAAAGCTAGTCTGGATAACTTGGAATGCTATGATATGAGGGTGTGCCCAGAATGGATATCTGGATGAGGCCTTCCATATTATGAATAAAATGTAGCTGGTATGTGTAAAGTCAACTTCAGTAAACATGTTAAGTGTTCTCCCTCTATGTTCAAGCCTCATGATCAGTCACTCTATGATAGGGTAAATTGGTTGACGAATTTATCATTAGAAGTGGGTTAATATTAGAGATTAGTGTAGGAAATTCCCTTTTAGATATGTATGTCAAATGTGGGAGTATAGAACTTGCAAACGAATTATTTTTGGAAATGCCTCAAAGAGATGTGATCTCATGGATTGCAATGATTGCAAGTTGGGGTGTTCATGGACATGGAAGTGTTCCTCTCACGCTTTTCCATCAAATGCTCCAGGAATACTTGAAACCAAACCATGTTACATTCATTGGTGTTATGTTAGCATGCAACCATTCAAGCTTGGTGGATGAAGGTTGGCGATACTTTCATTGTATGAGCCAAGATCATTTTGATCAAACAAAGGGTGGAAGTTGGAACATTGCGCATGTATGGTAGATATTCTAAGTCGTGCTGGGGAGACAAAGAATGAAATCATACATTAAACACGAGTTGTTGCTCTTCTATTGATCACACAAAACATGATGATTATAAGGAACCCGATGAAGGGTATTTAAACCTTTTCCAACTAGCTAATTGCCTAAAATATCTTGACATGCAACCACATGCAATCACACACTCAAAGTTGTCTATCACTTAACTTGACTTGACTCAACACTCAAACACTCAACCACTCAATCACTCAGTTAACTGACTCTCTATGTTTATCCAACTCCACATGCAGGAGTAATTATCTTATTTTAACACTCCCCCTTAATTATGACTGCTAAATTAAAACATGACTCACGACAACTCAAACATGCCTGTAGGTCTATGTCTCAGCTTGGCTTACAACACCCAAGTTTCTTCTATGAAACTCAAACACATCTTGTGCTAATGACTTAGTAAATATATCAGCGAATTGATCACTAGATTTACAAGGCTTCAAGTGAACTTCTCCATTGCTCACAAGTTCTCTAATAAAGTGATATCTAGTATCAATATGATTGCTCTTCTGATGAAACACACTATTCTTGGATAGTGCAATCGCTGAGGTGTTGTCACAATAAATTGTTGTTGATCCATGTTGTTTCTACTTGAGTCCATCAAATACTCTTCTTAACCACACTGCTTGACATGTTGTTGATGTTGTTGCTACATATTCTGCTTTCGCTGACGAAAGTGTCACAATGGACTGCTTCTTAGATGCCCATGAAATCACACCTGAACCAAGGTGGAACACAAAACAAGAAGTGCTCTTCCTATCATCCAAATTGCCTGCAAAATCACTATCTGTGTATCCAATCAAATCTTTCTTTTCTGTGCTTGAATACATTATGCCACAATCTCTAGTTCCTGCTATGTATCTCTGAATTCTTTTTGCTGCACTCCAATGTGTGTCTTTTGGAGTCTCCATAAATTTGGAAATCAAACTCACTCCTTGCATGATATCTGGTCTTGTCGCTGTGAGATACATGAGGCTGCCAACCAATCTTTTGAATAAAGTTGGATTGACATATGATCCTTCATCATCCTTGCTTAACTTTGTACCTGTTGCAACTGGTTTAGGGACAGGTTTGCAATTTTCCATCCTGAATCTTTTCAACAAATCTTTGGAATATTTATTTTGGCAAATAAAAAATCCTTCTTCATATTTCTCAACTTCTATGCCAAGAAAATATTTCATGAGACCAAGATCTCTCATCTCAAATTCTTTCATCATGGTTTCTTTAAATTTGTCTATCTCAAAATCACTTGTAAAAATCATGTCATCAACATATAAGAAAACAATCAAAATCTGTGCATGCTCATTTACCTTTGTGTATAAGGTAGGCTCAATGTTGCTTCTGCAGAATCCATTCTTAATCATGTAGCTATCGATTCTTTCATACCAAGCTCTAGGTGCTTGCTTCAATCCATAGAGCGCTCTCTTCAACCTGTAAATTTTGTCTTCGTTACTTTCAACTTCATATCCTGGAGGCTGTTGCACATAAATTTCTTTTTTCTAGAATTCTATTCAAGAAGGTTGATTTCATATCCATCTAATATACTTTCCACTTGTTCTGAGCTGTTGTGGCTAGAACTGCTCTTACAATATCCAATCTAGCTACTAGAGAAAACGTTTCTCCAAACTCTATTCCCAGTTGTTGCGAGAATCCTTTTGCTACAAGTCTTGCTTTAAATATGTCAATTTCACCTTTTTCATTCAACTTTGTCTATACACCCACTTCACACCAATGAGATTTTTGTCCTTTGGTAAATCAACCAAATCCCATGTGTCGTTCTTTTCAATAGCTTCAAATTCTTTATCCATGGCTTGCACCCAATTTTCATCTCCGGTTCCTTCTTCAAACGAAGAAGGTTGGAATGACAACAATGAAAAAATTGAACTAACATCCAAATCATCATAAATATCTTTCAAACTTCTCATATTTCTCTTACCATTGCTTGATTCATCACCTGATTGATTGTTGAAAGAATCTTGATATGTTGATCTACTTGAAGATCCATGCTGCTCTGAAAATATTGGAGTCCTTGTTGGTGTGTCTCTGTTTCGTGTCTTCACCTATGATTCTTGCTACTCCTTTTCTGCTACATCATCTTCTTCCATTAATAGCACTTATGCATCAACTGTTTTGTCTACAGTTCCATTCCATGACTCATGTTCTTTGAACGCATCATCTCTGCTAATTATGGTCTTCTTGGTGATAGGGTTATACAATTTGTAAGCTTTTGATTGCTCACTATAACCAGTGAATATGAATTTTTCACTTTTATCATCCAATTTGCCTCTTCGCTCCTTAGGCACATGTGTATAAGCTACACATCCAAATACTCTGAGATGACATACACTGCAATACATACCTAACTATGCTTGTTCTGGTACTCTGTTCATCACACTCTTTGTAGGAGATCTGTTGATCACATAAATAGCACATGCAACTGCTTCTACCCAATACTCATTAGATAAGTTTCTGCCTTTCAACATGCTTCTTAACATGTTCATAATTGCCCTATTTTTTCTCTCTGCTACACCATTCTACTGCAGTGTGTACTTGGTTGTAAATTGTTTTCTGATCCCATGTTGTTTGCAGTAATCATAGAATGCCTTTGAGTCACATTCTCCACCACGATCTGACCTCAATACCTTGATCTGCCGATCACTTTGGTTTTCTACTAAGGCTTTGAATTCTTTTAACTTTGCAAAATTTTCACACTTCTGCTTCAAGAAGCAAACCCAAGTCTTTTTGTTGTAATCATTAATGAAAGTGAGGAAGTAACAACTTCCACCAATCGACTGTGTCCTCATAGGTCCACACAAGTCTGTATGCATTAGCTCAAGAGGTTTCTTTGCTCTGTATGCAACTCCCTTTGGAAAATTTTCACGGTGATGCTTTCCCAAGATGAAACACTCACAAGTACTAGCAGGTTCTTTGATGGGAGGTAATCCTCTAACCATCTGTTTCTGTTGCAACAATATTAAACCAAAAAAGTGCAAGTGTCCAAATCGAAAGTGCCATAACCAATAATCATTAGAACATGCAACTGTAAAAGAACTCACCTGACCACTATAATTCAAAATTAGAGGAAAGAGTTTGTTCCTCGTCATCTGCACCTTTGCTATCAGTTGCTTTCTTGGGGGCTTCTCATATATAACAACTTCTTGACCTTAAAAGATAACTTTGTATCCTTTTTGTGTCAATTAACCAACACTTAACAAATTATGTTTGAGACTAAGAACATAATATACCTTTGAGATTGTCTCCGGCTCCCCCTGCTTGGTCAGAATGTTGACCACTCCTTTGCCATCTACTTCCACAGTCTTGTTAGTCCCCAACTTTACCTCTGTCTTCACAGATTGATCGAAATTAGCAACCAAATCTTTGTTGTCGATCATGGGGTTACTGCAACCACTGTCTAATAGCCACACACTATCAGAAGGTTCATGCATGGTATGGAAGCTAGGAACATGGAGTTACTACTCTCTGTAGTGTCATTAGCTCTCTGGTTCCCTTGATCAGCTATCTTTTTCCTGCAATCATGAGTATAGTGATCGAATTTATTGCAATAATAACATCTCACACTTGATTTGTCAACTCTTTGATTATTGTTGAAGCTTCTATAGTTGCTTCCACTTGCATGTTCATACTCTTCTCGGCCATCTTTCTGACCACCATATCTTCCACTTCGTCCTCTACCTCTTGATCTCCTTCTATCTCGACCTCTGTCTCTTCAAATAGAAACTTGACTTTTGAAAGCGGTCTCTAAAGTGGAATCCTTATTTCTGTCTATCCTTGCCTCATGCAATAGAAGTGATCCCATCAGCTTATCAACTGTCAATGATGCCAAATCCTTGGCTTCTTCTATGGCTGCTACCACAACATCAAATTTGGTAGACAAAGATTGGAGTACCTTCTCAACCACTCTTTGATCTTTTATATCTTCACCATAAATATTTAACTGATTTATGATAGTTATGACCCGATTCATGAAAGAATCGATGTCCTTTGTCTCCTTCATCTGCATACATTCAAAATCTCTTATAGTATTCTGCAACTTAACAATATTGACTTTGGGCATACCTGTATAGTTTGTCACCAAAGTATCCCATGCTACTTTTGCTGAAAACGTGATCATAATCTTCTGGAACACTGCTCAATCCACTTCCTGCTAAATAAGCTGCAATGCATGTGCATTCTTATTCTTGTCTTTCTTGTTCCCTCTCTGTATTACTAAGAGCTTGTTCTTATTCTTCATTCTTAGGTTCTCAAAACTCAAATTTAACATAATCTCAAACATCATATGCCTACAACGTGGTTGCCATCTTAATGGCCGATACATCATAATCTTTCCCTGTAAACGGTAGATATTAGCACTAAAAATTTGAGAAAACCAACTTTCTTCAAAAATTTCTCTTTAGAAAACCATAAAATTTCTCCTTTTATAAGCTTTGCAAAGCTTTTCAATAAAGTCCTAATTTATTTATTTTTATACAAAAAAAAATTATAAAAATAAAAAACATTTTTAGGACTTTAATTAAAAAGTTCACATTCACTTTTTAAAAACACTCTCATAAAAAACTTCACGGTATCGAAAAAAACTTAACCTTATATTACCACGTGACTTGGCCGCGTGAATTTCTTGGTCTTCCCTTTTTTTTCCGAAAATTTTTCTTCCGCCTTGACTTTTATTCAACATACGAATTCCACTCCAAAGAACTGGAGGCTATAGCGACGGGCTCTCTTAAATTAGCGAACGACTTGTCTACTTCCACGCGAACGAGTTTACTTACTTGAGCTTTCGGTCCTCGCTCTGTTCAAAAAATCACTCGCCTTACAGCTCTACAAGTTGCGGCTAAGGGCTTTCTTACTCTTTCCACGCCAATTAACTGCCGCGTTAGTATTTTAATGCTTCCAATCACAGATGGAATCCACGTGAATGCAAAACAGCATAAGGTAATAAATATGAATTTCTCAAATATGAATTTCTCTCCTCTCACACAGAATATGCATATCTGTTCTCCGTATCTTTTTCTAACCTTGCTTTGATACTAATTTGTTGGAAAAGTAGAGGAGACAAAGTATGAATTCACACATAAAACACATGAATTGTTGCTATTTTGTTGATCACATAAAACATGATGATTACAATGAACTGGTGAAGGGTATTTAAACCTTTTCCAACTAGTTATTTGGCTAAAATATGTTGACATGCAACCACACACTCAAAAGAGTCCTCTATCACTTAACTCGACTTGACTCAACCACTCAATCACTCAGTCAACTGACTCTCTATGTTTAGCCAACTCCACATGCAAGAGTAATTATCTTATTCTAAGAGTGGTGTGCATGGACATATAAGTGTTGCTCTCACGTTTTCCATCAGATGCTCCAAGAAGACCTGAGACCAAACCACATTAAATTCATTGGTGTTATGTTAGCATGCAACCATTCAAGCTTGGTGGATGAAGGTTGGGGATACTTTCCTTGTATGATCCAAGATCATTTTGATCAAACTAAGGGTGGAAGTTGGAACATTGCGCATGTATGGTAGATATTCTAAGTCGTGTTGGGGAGCTAGATGCGACATATGATTTTATTAAAAGGATGCCAATAGAACCTGACACTGGTGAATGGGGTGCCTTGCTTGGTGCCTACAGAATTTATTGCAATATAAAGCTAAAAAAAGATGCAATAGAGTATCTTTTCAAATTATAGCCTCACAATTCCGTAAATTATGTACTGATGTCAAACATATATGCAAAGAGTGGTAGATTGGTTGATTCAACAAAGATGATAGAGATGATGAACGATAAGGGATTGAAAAGAAACTGAGATGTAGTTGGATTAAGATCGACAAGAAGATTTATCCCTTGTAGGAGATTTTTCCTATCCACAGACAAGAAATTTATGCAATGTTGGAAAGCTTGTCCAGGATGATGAAGGCAGCGGGGTATGTACCTTACGCATGCTTTGCACTTCATGATGCATAGAGACAAGGATGATGTCAGTAAAACCACATGGTTTTATTAAAAGCATGCTAATAGAAGCCATTCCTCGTGTATGGGGAATTTTAGTAGGCGACTGCAGAAATAATTGTAATATAGAGCTAACATAATATCATTTCAAATTAAAGCTTCACCATTCAGAAAATTATGTACTTCTATCAAACATATCTAGAGAGATTGGGAGATGGGTTGATGCAACAAAGGTAAGAGATAATAAGGAATTGAAAATTTCCCTGGGATATAGTTGGATTGAGATCAACAAGATGGTTTATCCATTCCTTGTAGAACATGTATCCCACCTGGAGACAGAGGAAATCTAAGCCATATTGAAAAATTTCTGTGTGTTGATTGAAGTAGCCAGGCATGTCCCTGATACACTGGTACATGCTTTGCACTGCCTAAAGCATTGACACAAGAAGGAAGATGCCAATAAACCCAATGTCTCTAATACACTGGTACATGCTTTGCACTGCCTAAAGCATTGACACAAGAAGGAAGATGTCAATAAACCCAATGTTATTAAAAGGATGTCAATATATCCCATTTTGGTGTATGGGTAGCCTTGCTTGGTAGCCACAAAATTTATTGCAATATAAAGCTAACGAATGATGCAACATACTATATTTTCAAATTAGAACCTCACATTTCAGGAAACTATGTGCTACTCTCAATCATATATGCTGAAAGTGGTCGATGGGTTTATCTGGAAAATGTAAGGGGATGATGAATTACAAGGGATTGCAAAAAACACAATAATGTGGCTGGATTGATATCAATAAGAGGGTTTATAAGTTCTCTGTAGGAGATGTAGCCCACAGACAAACAAAAAATCCATGCATTGTTGAGAAGCTTGGCTAGGATGATTAAAGTAGGAGGGTATGTACGTGATCTCTCAATGTTTCTTTGGCAGTACAAGATTGGGGTGCCATAGATACAACAAAATTTGTGAATCATAAAATTTGTATACTCCCAGGAATAGACAAGTTCGATCATGATAGTAGAAAAGTCAAATAATAGATTTAAATAATATTTTCTAAAAAGTTATTCTCATGAAAACATTGAAGAATGACATCCACCATTGGTCTGTCATTTATTAAATATTGGAGTTGTCTTTAAAGAGACTTTTTGGAAGCTTTTCCGGTGGGTTTCTCTGGTCAAAATCCGGCAGCAATTTATTGAAATCGCAAGTTTGATAGCTAATTTCTGCACAATCAAAGTGTCGCAGGGGTTTTTCAGGGTGTTGAATCCAAATATGCAGTTAAAAAACCATTTTAAATAATACAAATCAAGATTTAACCTCAATTTTTTCCACCGGATTCCGTCACTGGAATCTCCAAAAAGTCACACTAAAGACAACTCCCTAAATATTACCTACTCAACATGCAAAAGGTGCCAAATTTCCAACTGCCATCCTCTAGATTTAAATGTCACCCCTGCATTTAATACACTTCTGCATGCGTGTTGGCTAGGTATTGTCCACGTCACCCTTGCATTTAATACACTTCTGCGTGCGTGTTGGATAGGTATTGTCCACAATTTGAAGTTAGTGCAATTTTCTTTTGCTAGTGCTGCTAACAAGGAGTATTTAAAAAAATCTCGGCCTGGGAAAACAAGACTCTTTCTCTAGTCGGGAGATTTATTCTATCACAGTCAGTCTTAGCGCAGTTAGCGGTGTATTGGGCTCATATTTACTTCCTTCCTGCTAGCATTATCCTCAAGATGACTAGATTGTTGGCAAATTTTATTTGGGGCGGAAGTTCCAGTCAGATTAAAATTCATCTGTCGAAGTTGGAAAAGATCTCTATGCCAAAGAAGCATGGCGGATGGGTCCTGCTTGACATGCGTTCTTTTGGCAGAGCGCTTTTATGCAAAACGTTGTTGAGAGCCATTTATGGAGAAGGTCTGTGGAGTGCATCTATTAGAGAGAAATATCTACAAGACAAAGATCTGGAATTTTGGTATAGGAGGGGAACTATCGGAATTAGCCATGGTTCTGCGATATGGCTCAGTCTTAGGAAAGTCCAACATTACTTCTTACAGCACCTGAGTTGGAACCTTTACTCTGGCAACCGAATCTTCATCGGCATAGACACCATTGCTGGCGGTCGTGAGCGCACTTGCTTCCCTAAAAACCTTATACCTTTTCTTTATAGGAATGGTATCTTCACGTGGGATAAACTTATTTCTTCTTGGTGCGGCCCTATACCTATTTGGAAAGATGCACATGATCTTCACTTGCCTGTCACGCTTCATACATAATGGAAATCAGTTAAAAATGTTCTTTGCAACATGGGAATCCATCGATCTGGAACTGCGGACCAGCTTATATAGAGTGTTCCAAATGCAAAATTCCCTGTTAAAGTAAAAGACATATATGCTGACATGATTTATTCCAAGCCTTCTATCACCTGCTCTATATTCCCCCATAGTATCTGGAAATTGGGTTGCGCTCTTAAAATGATATTGTTCTCATGGTTGGTTTTCAACAACCGCAATTTGACATGAGACAACTTGAGGAAGAGGTGCTGGCATGGTTCGAGTAGATGTTCTATGTGTGAAACAGCGGAGGAATCCAACCTACATATGTTTTTCCAATGTGACTCCTCCCTACAAATCTGGTATGAATTGTCTCTGCTTTATGGTTTTCCTCATGGTGTTTTTGTTTCAGTACAGGATGCTTTTCAATGGTGGTGCGCGCAAAAGAATTCTTGACGTTCTTTGTTTATCATAGTCTTATGGAGCTTATGGAAATGGAGGAATATCAAGATCTTCCAAGATTCAAAAGATCCTCTGATGTCTTCTATGCAACATATTCTATCCACTCACGATATGTTGCCTGTTAAAAAGCTCAAGACGAAATCGCAACGAAAAATTGAGGTGGCAGACCCTCTCAATATTTTGCCCTGTGCTTTTTTTGATGGGGCCGAACAGTTCAATATTTGTGGATGCGGGGTTCATGGATGAGAAGCTACAATATTTTTTATCTTGGAATGGGGGGAGTGGTACTAACAGCTTGGCTGAGGCAAGGGCTCTTTCTGGACTGCTTGCCTTCTGTGTGTTTATGGAGATTCAGAACACTTCAATTTTTGGAGACTTAAAAATCATGATTAACCATGTTAGGGGTGCCTGCCATATCAGTTATCCTCATCTAACGGGGTGGATGGATCGGATTATTTACTTCTGGAATAAATTGGTTCAATGCTCTATCAACCACATTCCCCGCTCCCTTAATGTTCAATATGACCGTTTGTCGAAGGAAGGACTGTCATTAGAGCCTGGTGCTTGGTCTTTGATGATATTTGATGGTGACCGTTCTTGCTTCATACAGGATTTTTTCATCCATGGAATATGATATGATCTTTTTGTTTCTTCCCTATCCAGACTTGCTACACAGATATTCTCTTTTTGCTTTCAGTATTTACTTATCTGTTTTGCTTCCTTGCTTTTTGTTAAGACTGTTTTTGCTATGATCATGTTTCTAATCTCCAAGGGAGGTCCTATATCTATAAATTTTTGGTTTCATATGCCCGTAAGGACGCTAGTATTGGCCCTTGTTGTCTCTCATATGTACTCTTTATATTGACTCAATATAATACTATGAAGATTTCTCTCTCTGAAAAAAACAAGGAGTATTTTGGTCGATTTCGATTATAGATAGATTGAAGGGCAGAGCAGCACTATAGCAGCAAAGGGCTTACAAGCATTCAAACAATTCCAATTTTCTAGATAAGCTGTATGAAATTTTTGCCATTTGTTTTGTAAGCTGGTTAGAAGCTGCTTGTTGACAAAACATTTGACACTATTCCGATCGTGATTGATCACTAGAAGGATTTGGATTGAAGGTTTCTCCATTAATTATTAATTCGTAGAACCTGAACTAAAATTTCGTGTAATTTTCTTTTCCTAGTGCTACGAATATGGAGTATTTTGGTCGATTGTGAATATAAACCGATTAAAGGAAGGGGCAACAGTAAAGGGCTTACAAGTATCCAAACAATTCTAATTTTCCAGGTAAGCTCGATGAACTCTTTGTCGTTTGAATCTTTAAAACATTTTTGATAAAATAGTTATAAATAATGGAGCATTTAGTGAAAGTGAGGCATCGTTCTATAGCTATAAGGTTTCAATCCTCAAAAGTAGTAGTTGGCTCATAATGTTCATATATGACTTACATTTATGTGTTATCCTAACAGATCGTCCACAAGAGACATAAAAGCCTAGGTGATTAAAAACGACTTAAAGAGAGAAAAAAAAAAATGTCCGGAATAATTTAAAGTCCAATAAAATAATTACAAGCTAATTCACATTGAATAATTGATTTTTTTTACTCACCATCAGTTCTTAAGTTGTCTGGGATGATTGGGAAATATTTTTAAAGCATTTGTTAGTTTCATTTTCAGCGAGAACCACCCACCCAAGATGTGTCTATATTCCGAATTACTTAATTCTTCATTTCTTTATTGAATTTTGAGTGCGGGCAACGATATTAACAATGCTAGATAAATATGTTATTTTTTTAGCATCTGGCCATGTAGGTTTTTTAAAAATATAAAACAATATAAAAGACGGGTTTCATGATGATTTTTAATTAAAAAATACAAAAGATTTCTTCATTTTTTTATTAAATTTTGAGTGCGGCAACTATATTAACAATGCTTGATAGATAAGTTCTTTTTTAGTAGTTGGGATGTATATACATTAGGGTATGAGGTTTTTCCAAAGTAAAGAAGAATACAAAGACCAGTTTCAAGATTTTTAATTAAAAAAAATATAAAAGATGGGTTTCAGGAATTTTAATAAAAGAAAAATAAAAGGAAGTTTCTTAAACATAAATAAGAAATTACATGAAAGCCGCCCTACTCAAGAGCCACTCAAAAATCAATAAAATTGAGCATATTTTTCAGATTTTATATGGTTCCTTTTATTTAATTTAAATCTAAAACATAAAACATTATATTTATATAAATAAATAATTTTGAGTCCGGGCAGCGATATTAACAATGCTGGATAAATAAGGTATTTTTTAGTAGCTGGCGATATATATATGGTATGAGGTTTTTTCAACATATAAAAGAATATAAAAGACGGGTTTCATGATGATTTTTAATTTTAAAAAAAATATAAAAGATTCTTCATTTCTTTCTTGAATTTTGAGTGCGGGCAACGATATTAACAATGCTTGATAAATAAGTTATTTCTAGTAGTTGGGGTGTATATAGATTAGGGTATGAGGTTTTTTCAAAATATAGAAGAACACAAAAGACCAGTTTCGAGATTTTTAATGAAAGAAAAATAAACGGAGGTTTTTTAAACATAAAAAAGAAATTGCATGAAAGCCGCCCTACTCAAGAGCCACTCAAATATAATAAAATTAAGCATATTTTTGGGATAAATAAATAAATTAAATATAAAAATATTATAAATTTTATATAAATAATATATATTATAAAAATCTAATAACAATTAATATATAAAATTAAAATAATGCCTATAAAATATAATAAATATATATAAATTAAAGATTTAATATTTTAAAAATAAGTAATAACAATTATATTATAAATCATTTAATTTCATGGATTTATAAAAAATCAAATTAACAATAAATTATATTATTATGATATGGATTAAAGTAAACCCCCCTCAAAATCATCCAGTTAGGTAAATCAATTATGGCTCCACTCACGTTAAATAGGAGAATTTCCCATATTTATAAATATTTTTAAATTTTTGATTATTTAATTATTAAACCATTTTAAATTTATATTGTTATTAAATACATATAGTTAAACCAATTTCTAGATTTTTTTTTTATAAAATATAAATATTAACATTATTTTTTATAACCTAACTTAATGATAATATAAAATAAAAAGCCAAAAAGATATAATTATTTTATTTTTATATTAGTTTATTTCTAAAGTATTTTTTTATTAGGTGTAAAAAATTAATCTTAATTTTAAAACAATGGAAAATTTAAAATAATTATATTTAATGCGAGTAAAAATGTATTATAATAAAATTATATTTAAAATTACTATTTTCCTAAAAACTATTAAAATAACCTCTTTGTTTACTATATTTGTACATAGAAATCAACTTTATTATTAGCTAGGTCTATATATGTTTTAGAAAAACAAACTTATTCATTGTAAATAATTTTATGTGCATTAATTTCAAAAAGCCTTCAAAAAAAACTTTGCTACAACATAGGTCGAAAGCTTGAAAAACCAACAACATTACATGGATCATCTATTTCATTTTGACTTTGTTGGTTATCTTATATGTTTCATAAGATCTCTTTAGTCATATCTCATATATGCAAATGTTATGGTATGTTTGCCTCAAGGACATTTGATTTCAAGGTTATGGAGATTTTATTGAGTGTTCAATACAATCACAAATGAGGATTAAGGAATTAATAAATCATTTCATTTGTGTGTTATGACATTTTTTTAAACGATAAAAAATGTTAACATATTCGTGTTGTTGAAGAGTAATTTTTTAATCAAATCTTTATTGATAAAAAGTTAAGTTATTACGAAAACACATTTGATTTCAAGGTTATAGAGATTTTATTGGATGTTCAATACAATTACAAACCAATATTAAGGAATCAATAAATGATTTTGTTTATGTGTTATGGTCTTTTTTTTAATGATAAATATGTAAAAAAAATAACATATTTGTGTTTTTGAAGAGTAATTTTTTAATCAAATCTTTATTGATAAAAAGTTAATTTATTATAAAAACATTACTTTTGCAATGAAAATTTTAAACATAATTTTTTTTTGGAAAAAAACACATAGAAGCCCAAGATATCAATTTTTCATTAAAAATGAATAAGAATCCAAATTTCAACGTTAATTATAATTGATCGTTGACCATTGGGACTTCAGGTTTAACATACAGCTACCAAGTCATTATAATTGACCACTGGGGCTTCAGGTTTAACATATAGCTACCAAGTCCTGAAAAAGTTTAGTGCGTTGCAAAGTTGCTTGGTTGATTCCTATTTATAAATTTAGATTAGATAATATTATGGTTTTAATATTATCTACGTACGTTGACATGGATCTGGTTTTAATATTATCTAGGTTTACATGGATTTAATGTTTTAAGACATAAATTTTTGGATAGGTAGAGATTAGTTGAAGTCTATTTTTGATATCAGAATTTCATTTTTTACCTAGTTTTTATTTTTCATATTATTAGATTTTATTTTGTTTGTGTGTTGATGAATTTGATAATTTTGTTTCTTGTTATTTAAAATTAAAGAAAAGAATAGATATAAGAACTATATTCTCAAGAATCAAAATTTTCCATATGCAACTGAAATTCGAATTTGGTAAGTATAATTTAATAATTTGGATGAAATTTTGGTTCTCAAAAATCAAAATTTTCAATATCCAATCCAACTGAATTCGAATTTCGTAAGTATGATTTAACAAATTGGATGAAATTTTGGCGTTAATGTTACCTGTTTTTGTTTTTTACATTTCCAGAGAAATCTTCTTGCATATTTCTGTTGTGAGCAAATCTTGGTGAATAATCCGCGCCCTACTAAAATCCTTATTTGCTGATGTCATCACAAGGCGAAAGTTTTACGTGAATCGAGATTGAACAGTTTTCGATGTTTCGTGAACTGTGCAAGTTTATATATTTTCATATTCCTGAATAAATTGACAAGTGGTGTTTGATGATTTCGAGTAGATAAATAAATAAATCCCTTTTGTGATTTTGAAAGCGACACGTAGAGTAGAGAAATTGACAGGTGGGCTTTCTTCAATTTGAAAATGACACGTAAAGTACAAAACAAGAAACATGTTGAAACCATGCGCTGGTAACCTAAAACCATGGTCTACCAAAAGAAACTTCAACGCTGCCGAAACCATGGTTTACCCAAGCCCCCCGGTTACCACACTGCTTCTTCCTCTTTATAGGTACCATTCATGTCTCGATTTCGACAATTCACATATGCAATTCTGGTGAAATTTTCTCGCACATAAATCAAATTTCAGGGCCGGAAAAGCAGAGACAACATACCAGAATGAATCGGAGCAAGACATATGCGAGCGGCGTATCTGTTGTTATGTTATGCAACCGTGGTTATCAATCAGGGGAGCCAGCGGCCGGGAAAATTGCTATCGGGGCGATGGCGGCCTTGTCTGGAAGAATGGAAATGGGCGTGGAAGAATGGAAATGGGCGTGTTGAGATCCAAGGAGTGGGCGTGCAATGCGTCGAAGATAGCCACCACTGCAGGGGCGTGGCATGCTGCCGTGCTTCCCACAGGGAGATCGACACCTGCACCTCCGCCTCCTTCCGCGGTTACGACGAGATCACATTCCCAATGTGGACTGCAACAAGGGAGGGGTGTTCATGGCAACCATACACCTGCAATGGCGATGACATTGAGCTGCTGGGTACCTACCTAATTCTCATCTCCTTCTCGTTCGAAACATTGTTATTCCGTTTTCACTCCCAACTTCTCTCAACGAAGGCGCCGCTATTTCAGTACCAACAATGCACAGAGGTGGCGCGAAGTACTTGTAAAATTTAGTTCCGTTCACCCGAAAAAGAATCTCTGCAATTGTAAATTCTTGTGATAAAGCAAATATGTTGATATTTCTTCAAATACATGTCTATTTTCATCGCATATTGTTCTGTGTATAAATCCCCACTACCCCACACATGATTTCTCTTTGCGTTGAGAATGTAAATTTAATGTTTCTACACAGTAAATTCTTGTGATAAAGCAAATATGTTGATATTTCTTCAAATACATGTCTATTTTCATCGCATATTGTTCTGTGTATAAATCCCCACTGCCCCACACATGATTTCTCTTTGCGTCGAGAATGTAAATTTGATGTTTCTACACAGTAAATTCACGCGCAATACCCTGTCATGTAAAACAAATATATGAAGTACATTAAACACATATTCGTAAATTCACGTAATACCCTGTCATGTAAAACACATTTGTTAAGTATATTAAAGTTTTAAACACATATTTCTAAATTTGTCCAGTATGTTAATGGACTTTAGTCATTTTATTGAAAAAAAAATGTCTTCTCTGTAAAACAGATATTGTTTATAAAAAAAAATGTCTTCGTTGTAAAACAGTTATTTGCTTATTGTTTATAAAAAAAAATGTCTTCGTTGTAAAACAGTTATTTGCAAAAGCAAATAAAATATAGCACTGAACTTTGGTTAATTATGTCCACACGTATTTTTCAATAGGATTTTATAATCTTAATTTAATTATAGAGGATAGGGGATTAATTATAGTAGTCTAACAAGGCGGACACCCTTCGGAAAAACGGGCTCGGAAAAAACGTCGGAAAAACGTCCGGCTCCGGCCACGGCAATTTCTCGACCTTCCGGATGGGCAAAACGGCTCGGAAACGGCAATTTCTCGACCTTCCGGCTGGGCAAAACTTCTCGACCTTCCTGGCCCGGGAAAACGTCCGGCTCTGGCCACCGGCAATTTCTCGGCAATTTTTCGACCTTCCGGCTTGGAAAAACTGGCAATTTCTCGACTTTCCGGCTCGGAAAAATGTCTCGATCTCGGCAATTTCTCGACCTTCCGGCTCGGAAAAACTGGCAATTTCTCGACTTTCCGGCTCGGAAAAATGTCTCGATCTTCCGGCTCGGAAAAACAGGCTCGGAAACGGCAATTCGTCTGGAAAAACGTCTCGACCTTCCGGCTCGGAAAAACGTCCGGCTCCGGCCACCGGCAATTCCTCCGCCCTCCACCTTGTCCGGCTCCAGCCACCGGGAAAAACGTCTCGACCTTCCGGCTCGGAAAAACGTCCGGCTCCGGCCACCGGCAATTCCTCCGCCCTCCACCTTGTCAGGCTCCAGCCACCGGCAATTCTTCCGCCCTCCACCTTCCGACCTTCCGGCTCGGAAAAACGTCCGGCTCCGGCCACCGGCAATTCCTCCGCCCTCCACCTTGTCAGGCTCCAGCCACCGGCAATTCTTCCGCCCTCCACCTTCCGCAAGTCCGGCTCCGGCCACCGGCAATTCCTCCACCTTCCGCCACCATTGGCACCGTTCCACCGGATACCGTTACACATTAAATCGTCCGTTCCACACCACCGTTTCACCCGCCACCGTTCCACATTAAATCGGTAACATTAAATCGTCCGTTCCACGCCACCGTTCCACGTTACACATTAAATCGTCCGTTCCACACCACCGTTTCACCCGCCACCGTTCCACATTAAATCGGGAACATTAAATCGTCCGTTCCACGCCACCGTTTCATTTCAATTCGAATTTTCGCCAAAGTTAATGCTCATTTCAATTCGAATTTTCCCCAAACATGATCAATGAATCCCTCAATTCATTCTTGTTCCACAGAACCCAGAGTGATGCATAGCAGTACCATTCGAATTTTCCCCAAACATGATCAATGAATCCCTCAATTCCTTCTTATTCCACAGAACCCAGAGTGATGCACAGCAGCTCAAGGTGCTGGACTGGAAAACACGATTCAGCATTGCGGTGGGGACTGCCCAGGGAATCAATTATCTCCACGAGAAGTACCGAAACTGCATCATCCACTGCGACATCAAGCCGGAGAACATCCTCCTGGATTCCAATTTCTGCCCCAAGCTGGCCGATTTCAGTCTGGTAAAACTCCCGGGCAAAGAGTATAGTCATGTTTTGACGACCATGAGAGGAACCAGAGGGTACTTGGCTCCTGAGTGGCTATCGGGGCTTGCCCATCACTGCCAAGGCCGGCGTCTACGGCTTCGGTATGACATTGTTGGAAACAATTGCCGGGCAGAAAAACATGGACTGGGACTTCGAATCCAGTGAGCTCTTCTTTCCCACCTGGGCTGCAACGCAAATCACTGCCAAGGCCGACCATGAGAGGAACCAGAGGATACTTGGCTCCTGAGTGGCTATCGGAGCTGCCCATCACTGCCAAGGCTGGCGTCTACGGCTTCGGTATGACATTGTTGGAAATAATTGCGGGGCAGAAAAACATGGACTGGGACGTCGAATCCAGTGAGCTCTTCTTTCCCACCTGGGCTGCAACGCAAATCACTGCCAAGGCCGGCGTCTACGGCTTCGGTATGACATTGTTGGAAATAATTGCCGGGCAGGAAAACATGGACTGGGACTTCGAATCCAGTGAGCTCTTCTTTCCCACCTGGGCTGCAACGCAAATCAACAGCAGAAACGTTATGGATCTGCTTTGACAAGAAATTGTTGAACAATGCAGATGCTGAACAGGTGAAAAGGGCTGCCATCGTGGCAAGATGGTGTATTTAGGACTTCATACAGTTGTTGCGTGGGAGACGCAGCTATTTAAGCGGTTAGGGCTACGAATGTTCAAGAGTGGCTGAATTGGGTGTGCGACTTAGGTATTGGTGGTAAGGTATTTGCATGAACAATGATGAGAAACTTTATTTTGTTTAGCATGGGTTTGCAGGGTTAGTCTCCTTAAATTGATACAGGTCTTTGTTTTGCAGGTCTTCAAGAAGCAAAGAGACTGTGTTGCTTACAACCTCTCACAATCATGCTTGGCTGTCCGATATTTACTTCATCCCAGTCATGGACTATTGCTCCATGTAAGGCTCTTTTCAGCGGTGGCTTTCATGACTGTAGTGGTACTTATATTTTACTTCTCTAACTTTCTTATTGTCACTATACAGATTTAGGTGGTTACAATCCAATTCGATTTTCCAGCATGACTGACATCAGATTTTACAAGTTTGGTAAGTCGTCTACAGAGACGTGGGACGTTGTCTATCATGGGATCACCTTCTCTGGCATATGTGGTACACGCACCTGCAGCGAATACAGCGAATACAAGAAGAATGTCAGTTGCAGCTTGCTAAAAGAGGTTATGGAAAGTTTGACTTAGCAAAGGACAGTTGTGATTGTGTGTGCCCCTCTTGTGAAAGGCAAGAGCTAACCAGCCTGCTATAGGGCATTAAATGCCAGTATACATGTATAACACATCGTTTAACACATTGTTCTTCCGGTCAGTTTCCGGCGCCCCAAATCACGTACCGGGAGTACCGGGACCCATTCCCTCGCGCCAATTAACCAATTTTTGATTTTCAAAAATAGCTCCCGCTCCCGTGCTCTGTTCTGACCCTCTGCAACCCAGCTCCCGCTCCCGTGCTCTGTTCTGACCCTCTGCAACCCGACGGACCTCGCAGCAATCCCGGGCGCATCACGCGTGCATTCACACCTGCCTTTGATACCCATCTGAGGCAAATTTCAGCATCTTTGTCAATCAAGTTCCAATCTTTTTCTGCACATGCAATGGCGGCCGCTGCTACGACCTGAAAAAGGGGCCCCTGTAAAAGAACGTCCAATCGTAGGGTTTCAAAAGCCGCTGCTTCTCTGCGTGAGCCCTGTGGAAGAACGTCCAATCCCAAGGGCTAAAAGCTGCTGCTTCTCTGCGTGCCTGGTCAGAATGATCTGTTGCATCGCCTACTTCTCTAACCAATGCAATTGCCCAGGACACAAACAAACACAATAAGTAAAAAGATGAAACTGCTGTTTTGCTGCCACTGACATATCCTCTGCTCAGGGTATTCAGAGTGTACCAGCCTAACAATACTTATGGAGGAATGTATAGTTGATTGGCTTTCTTAAGCGACAGATTTCAGTACTGTGTCAAATTTTGATTATTACTGCACTTAAAAATAAAATAAACAGCCTTCTGTAGTAGTTTTTAAAAATTTGTTGTTGGAATTAAATCTCTCGACGATTTAAATTTTTTATTGATTCTTGAGAATCTGAATCCATTAAAATAAAGGAAAAATCCTAAAAGCAGTGTTATACTAGAGAATCCTGAATTTTAATCAGCTTTCACTTTCATGGAAGTTCCAATCCCAGTAACGGTAAAATGTGTTTGCTTTTTTCTGGGTATTTTTCCCAGTGAATTTTGCCATTAATTCAATGGAGATTCTTGGAATTAGGTTTCAACTGTGTAATTTGCAAAAATCAAGTACCAAAGGGCTTTTCACAGTAAATTTTGCCATTAATTTAATCAAGATTTCTGTAATGGATTTGTTTTTAGTGCAATTTTTTTGGTAATTTTTACGGTGGGTTTTTTCTGTCAAATTTCTCTAAAATCTGACAGGAATTTATTGAAATCGCATTTTCTCTTTTTCTCTCTCGAGATATATATCATATCATTTCTGTGTTTCCTCAAACTTGGGGAAATTTTTGACATTTCTTGACATTTGGTGATATAACAATAAACAGTTCCAGATCTGAAGTGCTGAGTACTTGCACCCATCTAAATTCACCTAAAACGCATCTTAGGCCTATTTCATGGTTATTTTAGTGTTACCTTCTATGCAATTACCTCTTTTTCTACTCGCATGACAGCTGGTAGCTTGTGAAAAATGGTCAATATGTTGATGTATCTATGAAGAAATGTCTAAAATTATGAATGTCTGGATATAGTAGGACTCAGAAACATTGAATTCTTTTTTTCAAGGAACAATTAAAAACTTTATAATTTTTCAGCAAACAGACTATCAAAGCTTAGTTTCTCTAGAGGCTTTGCTCCAGCTAGCTGTTTTTCTTGTGATAGACAAAAAAATGAATGTTTATATCTGGCCTTTTAATGAAGGAGTGAAAACTGTTGTAGCTTCATTATGGTCTTTCGTAATGTAAGCTGTAAATCAGGAAGAACCATTGCCCATTGCAGTTCTCTGACTTGATGAAGATGTACCTGTTTGTATCATGTGCAGTAACATATTTACAGCACAACAACGGAGGCATCACAATGTTCGGATTTGTAATGGATCGTGGTTTTTTATATACACTATTTGCCTTTGAATTCTCTTTGGTAACGTGGATTCTTAGTGAAGTGACTGTGGATTAATGAATATCAGATTTCACGCCCTTCCCCTTTTCATCATTTGGGCCATCTGGCTTACAAGAAATGAATCCCTTTTTCAGGACAAGCACATAAGCTCAGAAGCAACTTTTCTCGGGTTAGGAAGTGTCTAGACTCTATGTGAGTTCTGAACATACAAACAAAACAAAAGAAAGCAAACATAGAGAACTGGCCCCCAGCCATAGACACAGCCATTCTTTATGGTTTCTTCAATGAGCTAGGTAATGTTGATCCCAATTCTTGTGGAGCTGGGGGACAGTTAGTCATCTCTCCTTCCCTTAAATTAACATCCGAACATGGACTAGGAGGGAAAACAAATAACATAGCTGAAGTGAAAGAAGTCACAATTTTGATGAAGCCAGCAAGAGATTGTAGAGTGGAAAAGTTAAATACTTATTGTGACTATCAGCTGGTGATTGATTGGCTGACTGGCACAATAGTAAAAAGAAACATCCAACTACATGGTAGCCTCCTTCACGCTGAGGAATTAAAATTCTTTTGTTGAGATAAATTTTAAATGCATATAATGGGGGGATCAGAATTGGTCATGGATTTGACAACTGGATTGATAGGTAAGCAGAATTTCATTTTGAGACCTTTCTTCAACCAAGTCAAGTCTCTAGAATACACTTTTTTGGCCATCTCTTACGCACATAGTTTTTGGTAGCTCAACATGGAAGCAAATATTCTGTCTAAAAGAGCACTGGATGTAACAGAGGGTAGGTGGGAGATTGAAGAAAAAGAAGCTGGAGCACTGGTTGTCCTCTATGTTATTTCCTCAGTACTGTTGTTTTATTTAGTTTCTGAGTTGATCCATGGGATACAATTTTCTCTGGTGATGTATTGTAGGTTTAAAATCCCTTTTTGTAATTATTATAGCAGAATATAAACAAAGGGCATAATGCCCTTGCTTATGTTTTGGGGTAAGAATATTCATTCAAGTTTTCTTCAATGAGCTGAACATCAGAAAATTAGAATTAGAATTTTTTTCCTAGAAAAAAATCAAAATTAAAACCATCTTGTAAGTTGTGCCATGTTCTTCTGTGTATAAAATGAGTACAATTACATTCCATATAAACCACAATAGTCATAGCCCAACTTAGCCCAAATGTCCGTTAAAGTTAGAAGAGCCTAGAACAATGAATTGCTTTCTCCATACATCGATATTTAGAGCAACTCTGACTCCTAGATCCTAGACTTTGGTAACTTGTAAAATACAATTGTATGTGTTTAAAATTTCACTTTGCCGAAATTATAATGCTAATACTGTTAACACAATACTAGCACCCCTGAGCACCAAGAAATCCTGAATAGGGAAATGTGAACCTCCAGCATACAATGAAAAACAATGGAAGATAGAAACAGCTAAACATCCAATAATAGTAAAAAATCGTTTAATAACACACACGTTAGAACAAAGGAAAGACAGGGCCTGATAATAAGAAGCAAGAAGAGTGACCATCAAAAAGCTATGAAGGATTAGTCCAAGATCAGAAGATCATTGTCATTGCACACCATGGTAGTTGTACCATGCTATTGGAAATTTTAGAAGGGGTGAAAGGATTCATTCACGGAACCTACTCCCAGGATCACCAGCTATCAGCTTCATTATGAAGTACATAATCCTCACATAAGCTTTACTAAATTCCAGCAAACAAAAAATAATTCCATAGAAATATTTATAAACTTACGTAAAAAATCAAAATGAGAGTGGTTAATAATTGAATCAAAGAGGTGATTAGGGAATATAGAGGAGATCTGCAATAGAGACAGCTGCTCAAACGTACAGCAGCAAGAGAAGCTATGTCATCTGGCAATGGCCAGATCCAAGCTTCCAAAGGAAGTTGTGTATGGTCCCCAAAAAAAATTAAAAATCAGAAAATATTTGGTTTGGCCAAATAATTCAGCTCAGTTCAGTTTGGATGGTACTGTCAACAAATTTTGACCGAACTGAATCCAAATTTCAAGAATTCACTTAATTTTTGTCTTCTTCAGCAACCTAAAAACTAAAGTAAAGACTTTGAAGCCACCAAAAGGAAAATCTCCAATTTGAAGTGAACAGTGAAGACTGAAGGAGACTAATCATTGCAATTTAGAGTTTGAAGTTGAACTATGCTGGTCACAACTTAAAGCTAAAATACTTGCCTAGCACTGCAAAAGCCCATGTCATTGGATTGGAGCACAATCAACATATATAATAATGCACAATCAACATATATAATAATGCACAAGCATACACATGAATCATGATTCAGAAACAATAGACAATGCAAAATTTAATGGTTTCTACTCATTTTATTAAAATATAAAACAACATTACAATTTTTGTGAAATGTAATGTCACCTCTCTTGTGAAACCAGAGTCAGTCATCTATAACACCACTTGAAAGACCATATTCAAGATTGTGAAAGACCTGGAAAACAACATTCATATAAAAGAAATAGGCAAAGGTGAAGTGCTGTTTCTACCTAACTCTATTCCCAATTCATACAGTCACACATATGGTATCTAGAACCGATTGGGGAACAATTCAAAGACCTGTACTGACTAAAGGCAGTCTAATGTACAAATCTAGACTCCAATTTCAATGGACGAAGATTTCTCAGTGGAGGAGGGAGGGGCAGGATTTCTGACTAAAGGCAGAGCTTTTGAGTGCAGAGGAGGGAGGGGCAGGATTGGCCATGTAGTTTCCATTTCCTTGTGATATTTGAGGAGGTGCGTTTCTCTTCTTGCAGGCATCATATGTCGAGAACAGTACTACTGCTACTGCTATAGCTGTTACCGCCACTCCTGCAAAGAAGTAACCTGCGGTGGAATGAACATATTGATGTCAGTCTTTCGACCCCACAAAATTGAAATTCACCTTGCCATTAAATTGGAGATGCAGAATAGGAAGAAATCATATTTACCTGTTGCAATCACTGACATTTTTCGATCATCTGTATCTTCAGTACCTGCAATGAACCGGATTTATTTTTTAACATGGGAAACACATAATATACCTAACATGATTCAAGAGTACACTGGAAAATATATCTTTACAGATTGATAAATTAGGGACTAATTGAAGAAATTTTGGAAATATTTCAAAATCTAATGAATAGAAGTAAATTGCTGAATTATTTTGAAAATATTCTAAAATTTGCTAACTGATTTTAATAAATTTAAAATATCTCAGAATCTAAATAAACAATAGCATTCCTAAATATTTACTGAACCTGCAATGGACTTAAATTCACCAAAATTCAACAAATAATTTATTAGTAATGAGAAAATTTGATAAGAAACCCACCAGGTTCGGGGCATTTGTCTGGATATGTATTGCCGTCTGGACAGAAGCAAAGAAATGTTGTCGGTTCCTGCATGCGGTAACCACATCTCCCGTTACTGTGCAGACAAGCTTCACAGCTTTGATATCTGTTGGTGTCGAGTTGCAGAGGGTCAGAACAGAGCAGTCTCGCGGGCGGTCCGTCGGGTTGCAGAGGGTCAGAACAGAGCACGGGAGCGGGAGCTGCGTTGCAGAGGGTCAGAACAGAGCACGGGAGCGGGATCTATTTTTGAAAATCAAAAATTGGTTAATTGGCCCGAGGAAATGGGTCCCGGTACGTGATTTGGGGCGCCGGAAATTGACCGGAAGAACAATGCGTTAAACGATGTGTTATACATGTATGCGTGACCATTTTTACATACATAATGAGCAAGCTTCTATACGGGCATTTAATGCCTTATGGCAGGCTGGTTAGCTCTTGCCGTTGTGAAAAGCCTTTCAAAATCTTGAAAACGTGTAGATTTAATAGATGTGAATGGGAGTACAAGAGTATGGTCCAAGATCCCAATGAAAGTGACTCTAAACCTCCGAAAAAATATATTAAGAGAAATGGCAATGACGTGGCAAACGCTAAAAATGGGTATTTTGAATACACTGGAGACTTGACAAATTGGAGTCCTGGAATTCACTTGTGGAGAAAATTCAAGAGAACGACCTCATTGTTCTCTAAAGTTTGCGTTGATTTCTTCGCGCCAACTCATTGCAAAAATTCAAGAGAGCGAGCTCATTGTTCTCTAAAGTTTGCGTTGATTTCTTCGCGCCAACTCATTGCAAATTTTGATTATCGTTCTTTTGCATTTGGTGGTCATGCATAAGAAAATGATTCTCTCGGTGTCTGAGTTGTGTCTGAATTTTGGAGGAATGTGAAAGAAATGTTCCCTTTTTTTGGTTAGTCCCAGTAGCTAAATAAATAGTAATATATAACACCAATATTAAAACAAATTTATATAAATATAAATCAATAAATATTTAATCCATATTAATAAAATTTTAAAAAATAAACCATTAATTAAAAACCATAGGACCATAAACATATCAATATATATAATAACAAATAATAAACCATTAATAAAAACCATAGGACCATAACAATATCAATATATGTATAACCAAAATGATTATTATATAATTAAAATATCGCGTTTTAAAAAAAACTTTAAAAAAAATTATAATTAAACATATATTAATTATACTATAACCACCTTTTTGGACCAATCAAACACATATTACACATATTTGTTTGTTTTATAAATGTAATTTTTGTTATATAAATTTAGAGTTGTTTTTAGTGGGATTTTTTGGACTTCCCAGTGCTTGAATTTGGCTAAAATATTTGAGGTTAAATTTTGATTTGTGTTGTTTAAACTAGTTTTTTCACTGTTTATATGGATTCATCACCCTAAAAGTCCCATAAAACCCCAAAGCACTTCTATTGTGCAGGAGTTAGCCATCAAGCTTGTGATTTCAATGAATTTTGGCCAGATTTTAAAGAAATTAGACCAGAACATTTCACCAATTTTTTTCTTCAAAAAATCACACTTAAAACCTTTGTATCAATTTTTTATTTATCTATTTTATAAATGTAATTTTTATTATAATCCATTGGAAAAAATATAACCAGTTAACAACACAACAGATATAAATGTCCTTTGTATTTATATGGAAAGTATTGCTCAGAAATAACTAAATAAAAAAAACACAATCTGATTACCATTCTTATGAAACAAGGTATAAATATATTAGGTTATAATGTATAAAAAATTATTTTATTAACACATTTCAACAATTCTACTTCTAAAACTTCCATTAAAAAAATGATTCACTTGAAAATTGATGTTAATGTTCACCATATGATCCCAATAATCCATAACATATTTTTCAATTATTAACCAAAATCTTTTGGCACAGATATTAAACTCAAGAATATGTAGGAATTTGCTAGAGAAAAAATAGTAAAAATTCATTTAAAAGGTTAAATGAATTTTTTAAACACTACCGCAATGTAAAGATACAGATCAAGATACAGATCATTGGAAGCCTGTCGACGGAAAAATTTGACACATAAAACAATCTCACAGGATCAATGTTCAAAATATGGTAGAATATAGAGATTATATTAATAATCTGGTGTCCCGAAGCGCGTCTGAACTTACAAAATCTTTGGGAAGTACTCTCTGCCCAAGAAAAAGGGGCACATTTCAGTAGAGTTTCGTTACTCTGAAGACATCACAGACCACTCCAAAATTCGAGACTTGATTTACAGAAGATATCCGACTAGATATAAAGCTTTAGCTACTAGGACTAACCAAAAACAGAGAACATTTAGTTCACATTCCTCCAAAATTCAGACACATCTCATACACCGAGAGAATCATTTTCTTATGCATGACCGCCAAATGTAGAAGAGCGATAATCAAAATTTGCATTGAGTTAGCGCGAAGAAATCAATGCAAACTTTAGAGAACAATGAGCTCTTTCTCTGGAATTTTCTCCACAATGAATTCCAGGAACTCCAATTCGTCAAGTCTCGAGTGTATTCAAAATACCCATTTTTAGCATTTGCCACGCCATTGTCATTTCTCTTAATATATTTTTTCGGAGGTTTAAAGTCACTTTCATTTGGATCTTTTACCGTACCTGTGTACTCCCATTCAATCCCATTTACATCCATTAAATCTACACGTTTTCAAGATTTTGAAAGGCTTTTCACAACAGGGGCACACAATCACAACTGTCCTTTGCTATGTCAAACTTTCCATAACCTCCTTTGGAAAGCCTGCAACTGACACTCTTCTTGTATTGTCTGCAGGTGCGTGTACCACATATGCTAGAGAAGGTGATCCCATGATAGCCAATGTCCCACGTCTCTATAGACGACTTACCAAACTTGTAAAATCTAATGTCAGTCATGCAGGAAAATCGAATTGGGTTGTAACCACCTAAATCTGTATAGTGACAATAAGAAAGTTAGACAAGTAAAATATAAGTACCAATACAGTCATGAAAGCCACCACCGAAAAGAGCCTTACATGGAGCAACAGTCCATGACTGGGATGAAGTAAATATCGGACAGCCAGGCATTGAGAGGTTGTAAGCAACACTGTTTCACTCTTTTCTTCTTGAAGACCTGCAAACAAAGACCTGTATCAATTTAAGGAGACTAAGGCTGCAAACCCATGCTAAACAAAATAAAGTTTCTCATCATTGTTCATGCAAATACCTTACCACCAATACCTAAGTCGCACACCCAATTCAGCCACTCTTGAACATTCGTAGCCCTAACCAGTTAAATAGCTGCGCCTCCCACGCAACAACAGTATGAAGTCCTTAATACGCCATCCTGCCACGATGGCAGCCCTTTTCATTCTTTAGCATCTGCATTGTTCAACAATTTTTTGTCAAGCAGATCCATGGCGTTTCCGCTATTGATTTGCATTGCAGCCCAGGTTGTAAAGAAGAGCTCGCTGGATACGGAGTCCCAGTCCATGTTTCTTTGCCTGGCAATTATTTCCAGCAATGTCATACCGAAGCTGTAGACGTGGGCTTTGTCTAAGATTTTGAGATACACAGATCTAGATCTGCAAAACAATAAACAAGCTTGCAAGAGAAGGAAGAAAGCGAGCAAGAATTGAGAAAAGAATGAAAAAAATTGATTCTACAATATTAGTTTTAGAATAAATACATAAAAGCAACTAAGTTAAGCTTAGTTGTACATGCAATAAATAAAGCTAACTAAAGCTAAGTGTGCTTTATCTTATGTTAATGTGTACATGTGCCACATGCAAGCAATAAGTTAACTAAAGCTAATCTAGGTGCATGTACACCAACACAGCTAGTCTAAGTGCATGTACACCAACACCCCCCCTTAAGCATAACGTAGGTGAGTGTGATGCAAAATGAATGAGTCCCGGCAACACGACCATTTTAGGTACCCATATACAATGCATAAAAAAGTAGGAAAGAGGGAAAACCCAGTGGGAAGAAACCCCCCCCTCAAAATATAATGCAAAAGTAGATAAAAGACAACTGCTAGGCAGTTGTGTCCTTCACCCCGAGACGATCTCGCAGCAATCGAAACTTCTGCTCAGTGAAAGTCTTGGTGAAGATGTCAGCAATCTGCTCGGAACTAGGACAGTACTTAATATCGATGATCCCATCATGAATGAGTTCTCTAATGAAGTGCATGTGGATCTCGATGTGTTTGGTACGTTGCCACTGCACTGGATCTCTGCAAAACTTTAGCGTACTTTGATTATCGCACCAGATGACAGTTGGATAATGGACACTAATCCCAAGCTTAGATAGGAAATGTTGTAGCCAAATTGCCTGAATAGTGGCATTGACTGCTCCTCTATACTCGGCCTCTGCTGATGATAAAGCAATGGCAACCTGCTTCTTACTTGACCAACAAATTGGGTCGGATCCCAAACTAAGTACATAACCGGAAGTAGACTTGCGATCAATGGTGTCGCCAACCCAGTCTGAATCTGTGAACTCGATGAGATTCAAAGAACAATTGGCTGCATAATGAATCCCATAGGTGATTGTCCCTTGGACATATCGAAGGATGCGCTTTGCAGCGTTCTAGTGTAACTCATGTGGCTCCTGCATGTATCTGGAAACTACTCCGACAGCATAGGAGAGATCAGGACGGGAGTGAGTGAGATAAAGAAGACTTCCCACAAGCTGGCGATACAATGTGCAATCAACCAATGGTGTGTCTTTGCCATTCTCAAGCTTTATCCCTGATAAGAAAGGTGTGGCTGCTGACTTGCAGTCACTCATGTGAAATCGTGCCAAAAGATCTCTGGCATATTTTGGTTGAGAAATGGTAATGCCAGAATCACGCTGATGGATCTCTAGTCCAAGGAAGAAATTTAGCAAGCCCATGTCGGTCATAGAAAACCGCTTATGCAATGCAGTTTTGTTGTTAGTAATGACAGAAGTTGAACTACCCGTTATCAAAAGATCATCTACGTAGAGTACTATGATCAACAAGGAGTCAATTTTCTTTAGAAAATAAACATTGGAATCAGATTTGCAACGTACAAAATTTTTAGATAACAAATAAGAATCCATCTTCGCATACCATGCTCTAGGTGCCTGCTTGAGGCCATAGAGAGACTTCTTTAGTTTTCATACCAGAGATGAATTCTGCATGTATCCCGGTGGCTGCTCCATGTAGATTTCCTCCTCGAGATCACCATGAAGAAAGGCATTCTTCACATCCATATGATGCACCTCCCATCCTCTTGCTGCTGCAATGGAGAGAGCTAGCCGAATGGAATCCATTTTTGCCATTGGAGCAAAAGTCTCATCACAGTCAACACCATGTACTTGCTGAAAACCTTTTGCTATCAATCATGCCTTATATCGACTAACTTGCCATTTGATGCTTTCTTGGTCCAGTAAACCCACTTGCTTCTCACAAGTTTGCGATTTGAAGGTAGCGGAACCAAATCCCAAGTCTGGTTCTCAATGAGAGAGTTATATTCCTCATCCATGGCGGCTTACCATTCAGGATGCCCATTTGCTTCTGCATAAGTTTGTGGATCAGATCCATGCATCATATA